>PVIH01004393.1:0-101607 GCA_004025045.1 Sigmodon hispidus
TTCAGCTTTTAGTTCCTGGCATGTTTCTTTCATAGATTTGTTCATCTCTTCCAATTTTTTGTTTGTATTTTCTTCTATTTCTTTAAGGCTTTTTTCATATCTTCTTTGAGAGCTTCGATGATCATCAAAAAGGAATTTTTGGTGTTGCTTCCTTCTGTTTCCTCTTCATTGCTCAGTTCAGGTCTTGTATTTGTAAGATCACCACTCTCTTCTGGAGTTACCATGTTGTTCTTTGTATTATTATGTAATTTTTTGCACTGACGTTTGCCCATGGCTTCAGTGGTTCACGATTGGATGGCTCCTGGTCAGTTGTGGCACTTGGGCTTGTGTGCCTCCTGTCACCTCTCTGGGCAGGGTCTGAATCTACCCTTCAGGGACCCCTGTAGTTGTCTGTTTGCTCAGTTTGATGTGGGGTGGGTAGCCCTGCAAATTCCCTCAACAGGAGCTGTGGGTATGGTGACAAGCAGAGTTTATCTGCCCCTGCTCCAGAGTGAGCTGGGAGTCTGCAGACAGCACTTGATCCCGCCATTTATTTCTTCTTTACCAGGCTCATATGGGCCAAGTGCCAGGAAGAAAAAAAAAAGAAAAAGAAAGAAAGAAAAAAAAGAAGAAGAAATATATTTTTGAACTATAATTATGTTTTATGTTATTATCCAGAATGTTCATGAGTGTTGGAGTTTAACAAAATCTTGCCCTAAAACAAGGCTGGTAAAAATTAAATGCTTAGAATCAATCCAGGTTTGGGGTTCAGAAGATTTCATGCAAACCCAAAGGACTTCTGGTAATCTCCCAGGGCTCAGAAGATCCCAGTAGGAACATTCATTTTTTTTAAATTGTTCATTTCAGATGTTTGGTGAACTTGATGGGTTTTATGTGAAAACAGCATGTAAATTAGTAGCTGGACCAGGGTTAGACCTTAGCACTTTGATCTTTTCCTCTACAGTGTCACACTGGTCCTGATCAGCCTAAGGAAGTTTGCAAGTATGAGTTGTTTGCATATTAAAATGATTTCTGCAAAAGAAATCAAACTATACTTGTTGCCTTGTGTCAAGCCCTGGGGAAAAAGTCTCCCTTAAGCAAATACTATTCTGCATAGCTCCTGAGAACATATGAAAAGGTATCATTCTGCTCTCTGCTCTACATGGAAGCTCTTAGCATACCAAGGATGGCTCGCTGCAGACCAGCTTTCTCTTTTTTTCTGGCATCTATCTACCCTGCATGCCAGTCTTTGAAGACAATGTTGTCTGTTTTTAGGGATGAGATCCAGTTTATCTGCCTTGGTGATCCATGTACATTAAATAATGTAGAAAACATTTTAAAAGTGCTCTTCTTCAGGGAATACAGATTTCCTAAGTATCTGTAAATGAAAAGGTATATTAATGATTTTAATTTCAGACACTATGGAAGCAATGTGGAGGAAGAATACTTTTTAATGTTTTTACATGTCCTTATTTGTGGTGGTGGTAGTGGGGGTATGTGCATGTGCTACTGTATACATGTGGAGCTCAGCTGATTTTCTCCCTCTGCCATGTGGGCTCTGGGGATTGAATTCAAGTGCTTATACCTATGCAGTCGCTCACTGGCCCAGAGTAGATAGTTTTGATTATCATTTGTGGGTTTTTTCTTATATACAATAGGGTTTAATTTATTTTAAACAAACTTTAACCTTGACAGAACTTTATACTTTTAGAAAAAAATTAATGTAGCAGAATGTCATCCACATATCCTGCGCCCAGTTTCTTTTATTACAAAAACCTTCCAGAATTTGGTATAATAATAGGTAGACCCTCTAATGAACGAACCAATTTTAATACACATTAAAGTAAAGCTAACTATGTGGGTTTCATTAGCTTTACACAATATCATGTTTCTGCTCTAGACTGTGTAAACATACTACAAGCCTAAATAAATACAATAATCAAATGTAATTTCAAAAAGCTCATCTAGAATATCAGTTCAGTTAGTTTATCCTCTTTAAGCTTTTAACATGCTTTCCATGATCATTAATATATTCTGAATAATTAGTCAAATAAGCAGGAAGTATTAGTATGCTTTGTAATGTTTATAGGATTTCATTAGGTAATTATATCAAAATGATATTTTATGACTGATGGAAAATATTGGGGATTATCAGCTTCCATAGGCTCATAAACCAATTGCTTATCTTCTTTTTTCTGTTTCTCTCTGCTTTTCCATACCTTTCTTCTCTTTATTTCTCCTTCATTTTCTCTCAACTTTCCTAGGTAATGGGAACCCAGACATTTGAATGAACACTCTCCATGCTGTGTCTGTGAGGGAACGTCTGTGTGAATTGAGCTTTTCAGACAGGAATAAAACAGAGTTTACTGTCATCTCAAAGGGGTGTCTACTGACAACCTTAACAGAATAGCAATCATCTGCTGTTTGAAATTTACAAATCTTATTACTATAAGTGTTCTGACATGTATTTCAACAATTGTACATAATTGCTACTTATGGTGAATTATTAGCAATGGATACACACAAGCTCAAGACTTTGGAGAATGAGGACATGGTAAATTCAGATTCCTCCCAGATGAATAAACAAATTAACCATTCTAAGAATAGTTTCTGAATTTTACATATAGGGTAGAAACAACAACAATAACAATAATAATAACACCAATGCCTATTTTTACAGAGCTTTGGAGATGATTAATTGTAAATTTGTACTAATACACATATATATTCATATATACACATGTAAAAGTGTCAAATTTGGTATGTGCTGTCTGGTTTCTTTAGAAAGAACAACAATTAGGGGTATATGTGTATATGTGCATGCTTATAAAGAAAGTGAGGGATAAAGAAAGAGAAAGACAAGAAGTTATCCTAAAGAATTGACTTATGTGATTGTGGAGGCCAATAAGACCTAATGTACAGTTGACTAGTTGGCAACCCAGGAGAGCTGATGCTATAGCCCTAGTCTATGTCTGAAATGCTGGATATGGGGAGACCTGTTGGCCTACATGCCAGACTAGACCCACAGTGCTGGACTTTCACATAGACCTTGTGTTTCCAATTAAGTTCAAAGAACAAAGACCTGATAAGGTCTGAGGTGAGAGCAGGCAGGCAGGAGGGAATCCATCTTAGCTCTTTATTCCATGTTTGTCTCCAGGAGATCCAATGAGGCCCTCATCAAATTGAAAACAGTCAAACTGCATTCAATTTGCCGACTAGAGTGTTCCTCTCCCTCTGAGTGAGACTGACTCAGAAACATTCTCACAAACTCACTGCCAGTGATGTTTGGCCAAATGTCTGGGATTCCACAGGTCAGGAAAATTGTCAGGTAAAAGTAGCTGAATATTTAAATATTCAGCATCTAGTTAGCACCATCCCAGAATGCATCAGTGAAGTAAGTGTTAAAACTTTAATGGTGAAACTTAGCTGAGTGACTGATAGGAATAGTTTTTCTCTTTATTTAAAATTTGTAGCACTTGAGTAGAAGACACAAATGAACTGAAGTATATGGTCCCAGTCACACAGATGTGCTTAACACTGGATTTTGAAATGCCATGACATACAAGCGTAAGCATTCATTTCCTACTTTACCACGGTTCACATTATTTCTGCCTATGTCCTATATGGGTGACTTCATGCAAGGGAACAGTCCATAACCATGTTGCAGACCTTACATTCTACTTGTTCTGTGTCCTTGAATCAATATGGATGCTTGAGGAAGCTACTTCTCTGCCCAGAGTCTCACACTGATCGAATAGGTGTGAAGTGTGATCCCTTGAACCACTTTTGTGTTCTATGAAAAGGTGTCCTTGAACGTATCTATAGACAAAGACTATGTATGCAGCCTCTGGAAGGCCAGTGCTGTGCTTAGAAGCAAATATTTCATATCTAGGCAGTAGCATGAGCAGGTCAAGACAGGAGAATGCTACTTCAGAGTTCCAAAAAAATTGATTTCTCTCTTGAAAACCAGTCATGTGAAGAAGAGTAAATAAAAAATCAAATGTTTATTTGCTGAGAGATGCTTTCCATAGGCACTATATTTATGTCTGAGAATTCTGACTACATGCTAAGGTAGCTTCTTTTTCTAGAAAGTTTGTATACCCCCTAGTCAGGAATGAGTATTTTTGAAGAGATTTTCCTCCTGTTAGAAATAGGTGAGCACCACTGATAGTTTGTCCAAAATTTCTGTCTCAGTGTCTCCCCATAAAAGGACATGGTGAGTCTTGGTGCTTAGCAAATGATTGTTAGTGGGAGAAGCTGGCCACCATTAAGATTAAGGATTCAAAGCCCTCCAAGGCAAGGGGTTAGCAGGAGACTGATATATAATGATGCCAGGAAGACCCAGATGGAAGAGCCTTGAAGGGAGCCTCCTCCTGGGAGAGATCCATCAGCAATTTCCTTAAGCGGTTCCCTCACCCTTCCAATTTGCCCTCATTACTCAGCTAATCCTCACTAAAGGCTTTCCTGTGAAGAGAGTCAGTGTCAACACTCTGTTTACACAAGAAGTTAACTCCGACTTAGGAAACAGAAAAGGCAGAAGATATGGTCCAGCATTAGCTGTGTCCCTGTGTATTCTGGGAAGCAGTCCATCTCAGCTTGCTCTAAATACAAGTCTCCTTGTGCGTAAGGCTTCTCTTTCCTTGTATGACTAATATACAGACAGTCCTTTGCTTTGTGCAGGCTGAGTGGAGTGGCCTCATCACAAGGATCCTTCACTATCTTTGCATCCACTTTCCTGCAACTTAGGGGATTTCTCTTTGCTGCACTGGCTGCTATAACATGGAAGCTAATTTAAGGTAATGAGCTCAGTGGGGACTTAAGTGCTTTTCCTCTTTCTTTCTCACACAACCAGAGCTGCAGTGCTGGCTAACAGCTCCCATATGCTAAGGGACCACAGTGAGCCTCCACTGTACTGATTAGTTTATCTTGTCTTTTAGTTGCAAACTATTCTTAAACCTCTGGACTGGACTCCACCTCCCAGCTATATGGCTTCCCCTCCTACCATTAGGCTTCAAGGAAATAGGGCAGGAGAGGACAAGAAGCTCAGGCCAAGGCCACCATCAGGATAAGAATCCAGTGAGAAGTGTCCTTTTCCCTAAACACTATCAGATGAAGCTTCGTTTTTTGTTTAAGGACACCCCATCATCTTCTCTAGGATCCCCGTTGCTACTGCCCACCCCAAATATTCTCAGTGACCATGCAAACACTCGTGACAAAAATGACCTAAGCCTGAGGGTGTGTTGTAGAGAAGCATCTGAAGGCTTTGGAGCATCAAGAGCTCTCACTGGTAATAAATTACCTCTGAAAACACTGTGTTCTCAGACATGAAAAAAAATGCTCCAGTCATTATAACTCACAGATTTGAACTTAGTGATCTCTCAAATTTCCTTTATTCTGAAACAGAACAGACTTTCTGCTGTACCTCCACTAGCAGGAAGCAGGCACCCTGTGGGCAGATTGGTTTGTCAATGTGGCATCATCCAGAACTTTTCATCTGCTTGTGCCCATTACTTAGAGGGACATATGCACATTAAGATTGTTCATCATTTTAGGGGTATACAAGCTTTGTACTCTGGAGGAGACAGTATATAGTAGTAGTCAGAGAGGTACAGGAAAGAGGAAGCAAGAGGAGAAATACTTCTATTCTCATTCTGAAGAGTATGCAGAATGAATGATTGCAAAAGGAATCAGCCTTGGGATGCTGGTAATGCTCTTCCCTGCCTCTTTTTATAATATGTAGCCTTTAAGTCCTCTACTAAAATAAATACTCCTTTTAGGCTAAGGGCAACATCTTAGTTTTTAAGTATTAACTCATCCAATACACTTAGTAGGATATATTTTCCAAAGAACCAATTAATTCTAGCCTATCTTTTTTCAAAACAAATTCAGTAGGCATGATTAATTCCAGCTCAGCTATAAAAAATGAACCACTAACACTCAGCCGAGAGAGACCTTCAAGTTGCTTCTTCAGAATTATTGTATTGCTTTTCAGATCATCAATGACTTTAATGTAAATTCTGAAGCTTGTGCAGCACTTTTCTGTACATTACCTCAGTTAACAGATTGGCATCATTGAGAAGAAGCAGGGGTATTGTGCTCTTTGTGTTACAGGTGGGTAAAGAAAGATCCAATGAGGCTTGCCTAAGACAGTGCTCAACAAAATGAGAATGCAGGACTGAAGGCAAATCCTATAGCCTTCCATTATATAGGAGCATCTTTGCATTTTAGATTGAATTTATAGTAAACTATATTTCTTTCAGCAATGCCTCTTTGATTGCCTCTGATCCTTTGCCATGATAACTTGAGATGGTCATTTGATGCTAAAGTTCCTTTAAATCCTGTGACCAATGTTTACACACTTAATAAATATTAAGCTTGACTATTAACTAATAGCAAGTCAAGTTTCTAATCCCTAAAAGGTATCAATGATGAAGACAATCTTTGCTTTTAAAATGTGATGGTACAGATCTGCTGTCTCAGTTACTTGGGAAGTTGAGGCAAAAGGATGATTTTAATCCAAGAGTTTGAGGCCATCTTGAATAATACAGCAAGATCTATGTCTCCAAATGAATGAAAAATAGTTTAAAAATACAAAATAGAAGAATAAGATATGTGAATGCATTCATATATACACAAATTTATAATAGGATAACAGAAATAAACTCAGAGAAGAGACATCAAGCAGGCTTTCCATAGCTAAAGATATCCATTTATCTTGTATTATCAAATCAAATTATATGTGTGGAAAATACTTTTACTAGATAAGTGTATAAACTGACATATGGAACTCAGGGCATCAATTAGGGCTTACATGTGTTTTGGTTATACTATACCACAATAATGATTTTGTTTTAAGTACTTATTACATACCAGAGACTATAGCATCACATGATTCTACATCCCACTACAACTTCTAGGTAAGATATTGTATAATTACTCCCATTTTAGAGATAATATAGTCAGGAGATACTTATATTTAGTCTTTGTTCCAAACTACACAGCTGAAACCCACATACCCTGGAATCTGAATCTTTGCTCTTAAGTGTACCAGATACATAATCCCATTTAATCCTTGTATAAACCTTATGCAAGAGCCATTTTTAGGTATTGAAGTTCAAACATGTTTATATTCTAAACCAAGAAAAAACACAGAACCAGTAAGTTGTGGGGCAAGGTTTCAAATCCTGAGCTGACTTCTCCAAATCCTGTGGTTTGGTAGAAAACGATCACACCTATTAACTTCCAGAATTTTCTTAGAAAGAATCTGTGGGAATAGCCTTTTCACTTAGTAGGCCAGAACAACCTTTCTATTTACAAATGGTAATAAAGCACATTCACAGAATAAAGACATCCCACATCAGCTTAGATAGTAGACTCTCACGTGGAAGTACATTGTAAAAATCCTAGTAATGAAGTGAGGACATGAACTGTTCAGCCTGAAGACTGTTAAACTAAAACTGGTATGTATCAGACACAATCAGAAGGGGATTATGTAGATTATTGTGCAGTCCCCAGGACTGCAAAGTGAAATTAGAAAATTGAACAGTAATAGCTTCATAATAGTTGCCTGGTTATCATAGGAAATAATTAAAGTGGATATCTGGAATTCCAAGCAAGCCTTTTGTCATATAATTGTCTAAGTGTGAGCACTGGAGAAATAATCAGCTATGCAGCAAATAAAGGAGGATAAGATGAGACAGAGCTGAGCATCTGTGTTTAAAATATTCCCAAGAAGGGCATGTGTCTCATATCCATCAGAGCAGCTGAATTACTCATCTACTTATATAACAGACATACATTCTCCCCTCTGCAATGGAAGGACTTTAATTAGAAAGGAGCAGTAGAAGTGGCTGCTTGAAACATTTATTGATTGGCTTTCCGGGTGGTTTCAGAAGGCAATTTGAGAATATAACATAGAAACCCCCAAGATGGCTGACACTACAAGGACTAGAATACAACAGAAAGTCAGAAATGGAATGTAGCACAGAGCAAGGCAGGCAGTCCTGATGGACAGGAGGGTCTAAGGCTTCATTCAAACGGCTTATTTCTCTAAGAACCATGCAAAGTGACTTAGGATAGATTGGGGGAGACAGGGCTAGCTAGCCTGGTTGTGACTAGCTGCCATCTTCAATCCTTCTGTCACTGTGACAGTGCTCTACAGTGCATGTCCCAACTGTCCCCATTTCACAGTTAACAAAAACCAAACCCCTAAAGTGAAAACAGGATATGTGTGCTCACCTTCCAGAGGATCTGACAGGGAAGGAGACTGGATGCTATCACTGAATTGCAAGAAAAGATAACTGTATCACACAGAGAGGATGGTAGAGTGATTCAATATGAAGTTTAACTTTTTAGGTTAGAACAAGGAAGTAATGGGGAATTAATAAATAGATACATCTGAAGACTTAACAGTTTCAGGGCCTCCATTCATTTTTCCTCTAACATATGCCAAGCAGTATCTTGGGCATGAGGATATGATGATGAGTGAGGTGGTCATAGCACATGCTATGTTTTGGAATGTAGCTCATTTCCTAGAAGATCATGAACTGGGCTTTGAAATCTTAGTGAGGTGGCACAAAGGTGATACCTGTAAGAAGGGGAGCCTGGAGGAAAGGCCATACAGAGTTGGTTATGTCTTGTAAGGGAGTTGATTGTTATAAAAAAAGTAAAGCTGGCTGGGCATAGTGCCTCACATCTTCAATCTCAGCACTCAAGAGGCAGAAGAAAGCAGATCTCTATGAGTTCAAGGTCAGCCTGTTCTAAGCAGGGAATTCAAAACTAGACAGTACGGTGAGATCCTGGCTCAATAAACACACAAACAAAACAATAGCAAACAGCTCAAACAAAAATAAGCAAGACTGGTTCCTCCCCACTCTGCCTTTTTGTCTGGTCTGAAATCTCCTTTGCACATATCCTGCTTCCAAAATGCCATTTGCTATGTGGCCCAATACATGGACTAAATACTTGAGTCTGCCTCGTCTTAAGCTTTCAGTATATACAACTTAATAAAGCACTCTGTCTCATACATTTTGTTGTTGCAACAGGAAATATAATAAAACAACCTATGTCTTCAGAGAATGTACTGCCTAAGGACAGGGGCCACTGAAGCGATATAGTGTACAGGATACTTCAGTCACACACCACAAGGTTATCTCTCTGATTTGCATTAAGACCTCACCTGTCCATATCACCAAGTTTTAGCATCTTGACTGTGACTATTAGGAAACTTCGCATCCATGAAGTTTTCTGGGACATGTCAAGCATCATCAAGATCAAACTGAACTTGAATCCCCATTTTAACTCCTTTTCTTCAAACATTGAGATGGCTAGGTTTCTAACCCTTCTGCTGACACAAAAGTCTCCCATAATCATGGTAATATGTATTAAATAAAAGAGTAAAGTGTATAGATCTGAATGAAAGGCAGGTAGGAAGGGACAGATAGATGCTAGCTAAGGCCTATAGTTTTGTAGTTGAGTGACCTTTTCACAGGGTTTACATATCAGATATCCTGAATATCAGATAATTATATTATGGTTCATAACAGTAGTAAAATGAAAGTTATGAAGTAGCAACAAGAAAATTTTATGTGTGGGGGTCATCACAATATAAGGAACTGTATTAAAGGGTCACAGCATTAGAAAGGTTGAGAACCGCTGCCTCAGTGATTCCTTATTAGCAAAATAATAGTTAAGAACTTAGGTATATTAATAAGAAAGTCTCTCTGTGGTTGGGTGTGGTCCATCTGAACAGTTTCTAATCTAAGGGCTCTGTTACCATGGAGATGCTTGCAGACTGAGGAGGTACAGGAAGGTTATGGGTAAGTGGTGTAAGAGGCTTTTTACAAAATGAAGTGTAGGATACTTATGTATATGGAAAGACTGAAAGGCATTATCTTCCCTCACTCAACACTTACAATGCAGATGAGATGGAAATTTGCCATTTCTGGAGATAATATAGAAACTGACAGTGGCGGCTATTCTATAACACCTGTTATGTGATAATAAAAGCAATTTCAAGAGGGGCAATGTTCCATAAATGTTGTTGCCTTCTTTTCATTTTTTTTAGTTGCTAATAAAACATCATTATTAGACCAAGATTTAGGAAATAAAAAAGATTAAGAAATGTAGCAAGGATAATTTTTACTACAATATGTGTTATGTCAAAAATAAAGTCCCTCTCATTTTGCAATTTCAATACTATGTAAAAACAGAATGACTGCAAAACCTAAGGATTTATTTTTTAAACTTCATAATCAGACTTCAGACAAAAAAACAGTAACTATACTGAGAGATAGAATAGCCTGGACCACATAGGCAAGCATTTTCATACATTACATACATACAATATGTATATATATGTATATGTACATATAGATATAGATATACATATATATCACACACATTATATACTACATATACATAAATATTAGAGAGAAAAAGAAAGTCAACATGCTAACTGTAGCTGTACTGATAAGTGTTGAAAGGATAGAAAACAATAGAACCCTCAGCCAGAAAGAGACTGGAGAGGTAGAGTCAGGAGAAATGAAACCTACACTAAGTGATAATTAATTCTACTCCAGTAATCCAATTCTTTTAGGTAACAAAAACCCATTGGTAAATGAAAGGAAACTCTATACTATAGTGATATTTCACACTAAATAAAAATGAATGATGTCCTATTAGGCTGCCTCTTATTGGTTCTGTTTTTCTCTTAAACTCTGACTAATACAGATTCTGGTAGCAGGAAATGGGGTCTTCCTCTTTCCAAGAATATCTAAGAATATAAAAGTAGTTTTGCCTCATAGCATCAGAAGGTGCTATGCCAGCTTCCAGTGTGAGAAGTGAACAGTAGTCCTACCAGATGTGGATCCTGTGAACCTCATCAATGACAAATATGACAGGATATACACAATGCTGTATTAGTGAGTGGCACTTGGGGATGATTAATAGTTATATAAATGAACTTAAGACACACTCAATGGAATAAAGAGAACTTAGGCTTTGCACCATAAACATAACCAACTATTTACAGCTATGGAGGTCATAAATCCTAGAAGGAAACCTACTATAATTCAGTTTAAGATACACCCAATGGGAGAGAGATAATTTATGCTGGGTACTGTATCCCTAACCAACTACCCATGATTTTGGAAGTCATAGAGACTAGAAGGAAAGCTGCTATTGCTATTTTCCAAAATCAGTGCAGTTTCTTATTGTATTCTATACATTTATGCTTATATTCACAGAGAAGAATAGCTCTCATCTCTCATCAAAGAAGTATTTTGTTTTCTTTTAGAAGACAGGCTATTCCAGAGACCCATGCCTAGTCAAAAAAGAAGAGAAAAAGTAATCAAGAGGTGTGTAGCACCAAGTGATATATCTAGAACATAACCCTTACACCTAAGGCTCAAGGATCATTGTGGAAGATGGGTTGGAAAAACTGTAAGAGGTGAAGGACTCAGGTGGTTGCTATGAGATAGTATCTTCTAGATTTTATGGAGTAGTTGCACTCATAAAATTTCAACACCATGGCATGCATGATGATCATACAAGCTGACATGCCAGCATGGATGGGGAAACCTTCACAAGGTATATCTAGATTAAGAGCTACAGACAATGAACAGTTGATAACTGACAGAATCAGGTTTCTCCAGGGATGAGCCACCATATAGAGTATCCTATTCCAAGTGGTCAGCTCTAAACACACATATATATGAGCAACACAGCAATATCAAATGAACTTTGAGAGTTTTATACATACATATATGTAATATCATTATTACTGTGTTATATATGCACAATAATATACTATATACACGTATATATTTGCATGTAGATACAAACATACCATATATACATATATTTTACATATATACTATATGTATATATGTAATATATATTGTATAATACACAAAATACATTTTCTCAAGAAAATAACCTTGAGAGGCATTGGTAACAAAAGAGGAGCTAAAGTGGGAAGAAGGGGATAAAAATTATATAAATATAGAACTCATGTACAAAATCCTCGAAGTTTTAAAAATCAAGTGTAAAATTTAGATGAATAGAGAATGCTTCTACCAGCCCACTCTTTCAAGACATGCTGATCAGAGTGTTAGACAAGAGATTAAAAACTTTAAAACTAAAATTAAAAGTGACTTTAGAATTGGAAAATGGTACTGGTTTCATAGATTTTGAGGTAGGGGGATGAAAAGGTGGCTCAGTGGTTAAAGAGACTCCTGCTATCTTAGAAGAATCCAGTTTGGTTCGTAGAACTTACATGGCTTAGGACCAACTATTTCAGAGGCTCTAACACTCTCTTCTGAACACTGTGGGTACCAGGTACAAACAAGAGGCACATACATATGTTCAGGCAAAATATATACATGTAAAAAAATTTAAATTAAAAAGTTTAAAAATTTTTTGAGGTGTATTACAGAAAAATCTAGATATTTTGAATATACTTATATAATTTTATATGTAAATAGAGAATGAGAAGAATTAAGAATATTAAAGCAGTCCCTGCTGAAGTCTCAGAAATAAATAAATATTATTAAAACTGGATGAAATGTGGTATTTGTTAAAAAGTGGCAGAAAATGTGGCATATTGTGCTTTAATGGAAACTTTTATTTAGCTGATTATTTATCAGATGCCAAGGCCAACTGTCCCTTTACTGTTCATAGTACAATACAAGATGAATCACACATCGATGACAGAACTCTGTGTGGAAAGGAATCAATACTAGATGGTTTAGAAAGTGCTTAGTCTACCCACAATGCACAAGATGGAGTCATGCTCTAGAAAGAACATCAAGCATATGACTCCATCACCATCCACCAAATGTGGTACATGAGTGACTTCGGGTCAAAGTAACAGGACCAAAGGCCAGAGACTGTAGACTTGACTACAGTCAGAGACTAGAGGCCAGAGGTAACAACAGACTAAAAATATTTTATGAATTAGAAGATTGTTTTGTCCACTCCCCTGAAAACAGAGAATACCGAAAAAGCAAACCAAAACCATTGAAATAGAAAAAAGGGGAAAAAATTATACAGCATGATCAAATGCAAATCATTTCTGAGAATGCAAGATTGGTTATATAAAAGTCACTATGTTCACCATAATGTAATAGCCCACATTGAGGTCAAGGATACAAACTGCATAGTTTTTTTTTTAATGTATTCCTAAAACATTTGATAATATCCAAAATATACTTTTATTGACAACACTACAAACTAGGGCAGTTATCACAATCAGATAAAGGGCACTTTCATAACTCATATCATATGGTGAAAAAATGAATGCCATCCACCAAAGTCAGGAATATGAGAATGGCTGTTCTTGACAGTTCTTCAGCTTAATAGTAATTTTATGATGGAGCCAGGCAATTATGCAAGATGTAAAGGTATTCTGATTAAAATAGAAGTACTTTCTACTCAGCAGTAACATTTTTTATAGAAAATTCTAAGATCTTCACAAAGAAACTATTAGAACTGATAATTGAGTTCAGCCTGATTGTAGGATTTAAGATGAACATACAAAAGTGAACTATATTGTTCCCTATTGTCAATTAAGAATCAAGAATTGGAATTAAGGTACCAATTGCGTTTATAATGGCATCAGGAATTATGAAATAATTAGGAATAAATTTAACAGAAGAAGTAAGACATGGAATGAAAACTTTGTTGGAAGCAATTAGAAGAGAAAATCTCAAGCGCACTGCATGCTTATGCATTGATCAATTGATATCTCCTAGCGTCAAAGCTTCAACAGTAAAGTTTGTTACATAACAGCATATGATGTACTTTTAGGCATCTTTTGTACTTCAGTGTATAAAAAAAAATGAACAGCAATTGATCATAGAATTAGAGGTATGACAAGCTAAAACAAACCATTAGAGAAGAAAACACAGAAATAAAACTTTATGACTTGAGATTAGGTCTGATTGTTTTTAAAGATCATTCTAAACTGCCATAAAACTAAAAGAAACATGTGACAAACTGCACAAGATTTCTTGAAAATGACAAGACTTTGCTGAAAATTGATTGTTTCAAATATACACCAACAATAATAAAAAATGACATTCATAGTAATATAAAAAGCTCTCAGATTACATAATTGGGTGGACAGTCATACAACTCAACAACAAAAAGCCAAATAATTCATTGTTTTGTGTTGAATTGTATTCTGTGAAAGATTTTGAGACGCAGACCTCTGGTACATGCAAATGCGTTCTTATTTATAAACAGACTATATTTAGATGTGTTAAAGACAAAGTCATACTTGATTTGGGAAGCCTAATACGAAATATATTAGTCTTATAAAAAGGTCAATGGGCAACAGAATCAGAAACTCAAGTGATGTAGCTATATGCCAAAGACTGTTGTGACCACAAGAATTGACAGAGACAGGAAGAAAGCTATCCTTGTTTCTTTAAAGAGCAAGGCCCTACCAACATAATGACTTTGGATTTGTCATCGCCAGAGAAAGGAGTTAACTACTGTCTTTTGTATAAAGTCACTCAGTTTGTGACAAATGATTGTGAGAGCCCTAAAAAGTTTATGAATATTCTGACTGAGAAGAGAGAGTTCTGATAGATATGTAAAAACAGTTTTGGCCATAGGGAGAAGGTAGAGATTAAAAGAGTTATGATATACATTTTAGCAAATGTCTAGATTGCCTTGAAGGGACAGCTGGCAAAGATACAGTCTAAGGATGATACAGGTGAGGACTCAGGAAGAACAGAGCAAAAGTCCAGAGATCACACCTATTGTCCTAGAGAAGAGAAGCATCATTAGAAATGGAATTTGGCTGAGCCATAAATATTACTGTAAATGTGAACCTGGGGATACTGCAGTTAGAAAATGAGGAGCATATAATTAGACATGAAAATATAAGTGGCAGAAGTCTAGATCTGCAGATCCATAGCTACAGGATCTTCATGACACAGGATAGCAACAGGAGATCCAGGAGAAGTCCCAGTGAAGGTCCAGTAGAGTTAGCAGAAGCTAGAGACCTCCAGCTGGACCAAAGATCCATTGCAAAGAATATTTACAAGTAAAGGATATGTAGACTAAGGGGTATATGCTGTGGCTCACTGGACCACACGATGGCTTCTACACTGAGATTTTCTTTTTCTTTTGTTTTGTTTTAGGCTATACTTTAAATTTGTTTTGTTTTGTAGGGGAAGTCACAGGGACAGAGAACAGAGGGAAGGGGACAAAGAAATGAGTGGAATTGAGATGCATGATGTAAAATCTACAAAGAATCAATAAAAGTTAATAAATAAGTAAATCTAAAAGGTGTCAAAATCTTGTTAGAAGTTGAAGTTTCAGCAAAATGTGGAATGTATGGCCTGCAATCTTTTTGCTGCTTATATTAAAATTGTCTACACAGAAAATTTCTTGCCATCTCCAATAATTTACATAAAACTAGCAATTTTAAGGCATTTGTATTGTAACTATTTATTATATTTTCTGTACTAAAACAATTTGAAATTTAAGGTAATAAAAATGTTTGATAACATTAAAACATCTAATACTTGAGATAAATTCTGACAAAATATGTACAAGACCTTTAAAACTATTATTTAAAAAGGTATAAAGGACAAAAATCTGCTAAGAAACAAAATCAATGATAGGCTGTAAATTCTTACATTGTTATTTAGACTCAAGAGAATTCCCAATTTAAAAAATCTCAGCAGGCTTCTTTTATAGTAATTCACAAACTCAAAATACATAGGTCCTAGAGTAGGCCAAATGACTTTTAAAGACAGAAAAGAAAAAAAAAATGAGCAATGACTCAGCATGCCTGGCTTCAAGACTTACTACAAAGCTAATGCAATGCTGGTATGTGGCATTAGAATAAATAAGTAAGTAGATCAGTGGAAGAGAACAGAGACAGCAGAAGCAGAACCACACAGAGTCAATTAAAACTTTTAACAAAACGAAAATAGCAATTTAGTGGAGAAAAGATTTTATTTCAAAACATAATGTTGTAATAGGATATGCATGTGAAAAAAATCTGAAATTTGATTCATATCTTAAATCACATATAAAAATTAAGCCAAAGTGAACTATAAATTAAAAACTATACCATTTTTCAAGGAATAAAAATCCTTGTTATCTTGGTTAGGCAAAGTTTCCTCATCCACACTACCAAAAGCATAATGCAAACTGAGGCTTAGTGGATTTTATTTTAGCGGATTTAACATATTCTCTGTAAAATATGTTAGATTATTAATGTTAGAAAGCAAGCCAAAGACTTGGAGAAAACATTAGCACCTTGCATATCTAAAAAATAACTTGTCCAAGATACATAAAACATATACACCTTTATAATCTTTAGTAATAAATATCCATAATGAATATTTTCATGAAAGCAACTCTGTATGTGCAAATAACACACAGAAAGATGTCCAATGTGCCCCTTTACTCATATAATCCCACTTGCTTCTTTTCAGCTGGGCTCCCGGAGTTAGGCCTGGGGCTTGGCTGTGGGGAAACTCTGTATCTGCTTCCATCAGTTACTGGATGAAGGCTCTTAGGGTAGTCACCAATCAGATTACTGGGGTAGGCCAGCTCAGGCACCATCTCCACTATTGCTAGTAGTCTAAGCTGGGGTCATCCTTGTGGATTCTTGGGAGTTTCCCTGACACCAGTTTTCCCCCTAACCACATAATATCTCCCTCTGTTAAGATATCTCTTTCCTTGCTCTCCCACTCTGCCCCTCTTCTAGCTTGACCATCCCATTTCCTAATGTTCTCATCCCCCAAAACCTCCCCTCTATTGCCCCCCTATCCCAGACAAGTTCTTGGAAACTCATGAAGTTTAGACTGTGGAGCCTGCATGGGGGCTGACGTGGCCCTCTGCATACAGGAGACAGCAATATAGCTTGGTCTGTTTGAGAGGCCCCTGGCACTGAGATCAGAATCTATCCCTGATGCATGAGCTGGCTTTTTTCTTCCTGTGGTGGGATACCTTACACAGCCTTGATGCAGATGTGAAGGGTCTGGTCCTGCCTCAACTGAATGTACCAGGCTTTGCTGACTCCCCATGGGAGGCCTTACAGGATTGGCAGGTGGGGAAGGGAGGAGCCAGGGGGAACAGAAGGAGGGATGAGAGGGAGATTTGTAGTTGGTATGTAAAAAGAATTTTAAAAATTAAATTAAATAAATAAATATTCAATATTATTAGTCCCCAGAAATTCGAATTAAAACCACAACATGCTATCTTTTAAACATAATAGAACGACAAAGGTGAAAATGTGTGATTGCATCATCAAGTACTGCCTCCTGTTGTTGAGAATAGAAATTAATTTAATACTATGAAAAACAGCTTAGAAATGCCTAACAGTGTAACACCTATATCTGTCATAGGACCGCAAGCCAACTAAAGTCCTTAAGTTGCGGTTTATTCTTAGGTAAATAAGCCATTGGTATGTGTTAGCTATTGGTAATAATAGAATTGCTTGAACAAGTCTATCAGTCTCACAGGCTATTTTATCCACCTCACGTGGAAGCAGTGACCTGTATATGTAGGAAAGAGAAGTGTAGCAGCTAAGTGGCATTCAGAACATAACAGCCACAAGGACCAGGAGTGATCAAGGCCACCAGGGTTCAACACAAATCTCTACCTTCTCTTTTTCTGAGGGTCACTGAGTGCAGAGCCATCCTTTCTGGCCATGTGTCCAACAGTCACTTTATCTTATCATAAACCATGCCTGGTTTTCACCCATGAAAAAGCACAGTGGGGCAGAAATGAACTGTCTTCATACAGTTATTTCACCCAGTGAAATGGCATTTTGATTTTGTCAAACTGTTGTGCCTAATGGGACAAGAGCTAAACCTTTCAATCTCACTTGAACAATAAGATGAAGCCATATTTTATTAGGAAAGAAGAAATGGAGGAAAAAAGAAAGAGGAAGAAGAGGAGTAACAACACTAACTGGATTATCCGTTCAGCTTGGTCTCTGTGAAACACCCATATGGTAAGGGTATGTGATCCTTGGGCTCTGTAATGCCCTCTTGGTAAATCATTCTTTGAAACACACTTGCAAATTTTAAAAGAAAGGAAAGAAGGAAAGAAGAGAATTTTCCAGCCCAGATCTACTTTGTCAAGAGGTTTCACAGGGATTGCAAGCGAGCTCGGTCACAGTTCTTTGTTTCTTCCCTATGCCCATTTCAAGAGATGCAAGAGATGTGATGAAAACATGGAGTAAGAGGTGCAACATAGCAGTAGAACTGAAAAGGGACTGAGAAGGAGACAGAAAAGAAATGCAATGAAATCAAGAATACTTGAGGAACAGGCTATGGAGTGTTTATAGCCAGCTGCTCAGTGTGGAGGCATGAGGCATATAGTTAGATCAACATATCATGTAATAAGGCTGGAAAGAACAGAGAGCAGGTATCAGTCTAAACTGCTATTAGATAAATGATTATTAATATGTTTTCAAAGGACACTAGAAACAAAAACAGTGTGTGGATCTGGAGGCATGAAGTGTTTGTACAAGGCTTCAGAAAAGCATGTTAGGAAGGAGTGAAGAGTAGGTATAGTAAAACTTTTAGACAAAGAAAATCAGAATAGTAATATTGACAGTGCAGATCAGGGTTAGGAGATACTGACACCAGCTTCGATGGAAACTCAGAGTAGACAATGGATTTCTTCAGTAGGAGAAGAAATTGCAACTTTAGGTAGAACACAACCTTCCCCTCTGTAAGATCAATATGATGTTCTGATACCAGTGCAAGAAGAAACACAAGTTTTCTGACTTCCTTAAAACAGAGCAAAAACAAACAAATTAAATGAGCCAAGAAGTATAGAAGAATTTTCTTTTTCTTTTTAGTAAAATGGCTCCTGAACTGAAGTGTGTAGTGTTCTGGGAAACTTACTGTTTCTGGAAGTTTCTGAATGATGCTCAGAAAAATAAATTACTAATGATGTGGACCAAGTGAACAGAGTAGAATCCAAGAGAGCCTTGTGGGGTGGGTAGAATAGGGGTGACTGCTGGGTAATCTCCTGACCCCTGGGTCCTCTCTCCATCTCTCCACACAGCACCCCTCCCCCTTTTTAACCACAAGAACTCGCTGACTGACCGCCTTCCCGTAAAAGCTGATCCTTTGTTTGCTTTAATTAAAAGATTTTTACTTAAGACTCATTTCACCATTCTTAACTCACTGAAAACACAATGAGGTCAAGACCAGAAGAATTAAACAACCGTGAAGCACTAGCATGGAAAGGCACATAGTTAAATCCACGTTAGAAGCAGATCCCAAGAATGCCTTCTGCTGGATAAGACTCAAGAAGGAAGTAGCTTGAATGAATAGAGAGATTTTACATGAAGAATAGAATTTAAGGCATAAAGTAATTAAAAGCTACTATATTCCTTAGACACATTGTTTATGATTTAATTATACATATTGACATAAATAAAATAAATCAGAACTAACAAAAATCTTATATTTATAACAAGGGAAAAGATTAAGACAATTTGGATATGGCAAAGTGAATAGAATGTTCAAAAAGCACTGTTATGACAAATTTTACTCATTTTCAGCTGGTGGACTATATGCCAAAATTTATTGCTTTTAAAGAATGGAAGAATCATTGATATGCTACATTTGCTTGTAAATATCTCAATAAATGCCTTTGCTAAATTAAAAGTACTTAGAGGAAGAATGTGATTTCCATTTCAAGCTGCCTCCATGGGACAGGTATACAATGGCTCATGAAGTCATTGTTCAGTCATATCTGGTCTCCTTATTCTAGCTCTAATGGTGCAGCTGCCATTATGTAATGGAGATCATTAGCACCCCCATCCTCTCCATATTTCCAGTTTTCAAAAGAAACATCTCTAGGCTATCATAGCATTATGCTTTGTCGTCGTCGTGGCTCCTGGCAGAAAGTGCCCAACTGCTCTTTTTTTTTTGCCATTCAGCAGCTGTTTTCCCATAATCGGGTGAATCTGTGTCTTAATATTCACACTTTCTCACATTTCTGTCCTAAGTGAATTATCCTTGGATCTGGGACATTAGATCTAAAATATCAACAAGTTAGTTTATCACTCTCTTATTCAGTTATATCAGGGGCATGATTCAATCAAATATATGCAGATAGGGCTGGAAGAATGGCTATTAGTCAAAGTACCGACCTATGTAAGATGGAAGAACTGAATTCAGCTCCTCAGAACCCACATAAAGCTGCACTTGGTGGCACATGTCTGTAGTCTCAACTGATTTATGGTGATGTAGGAGTCAGAAACAGGAGAATCCTCAGAAGTTCATCAAGCCTGCTAAATTAATGTGCATAGTAGTAAACTAACCATCTTGTCTCAAAAAAAGGTAGAAGGACTGACATCCGTTGTTGTCCACCATCCTCCACGCATACATGTGCCTGTGCACACACGAACACGTACACAAACACCACATACACAAAGATAGAAAAATGAGTATGCATACATGCTATTTATTTTACCTTATCAAATAGTTTATTTTAGAGCTCTGTCAAACCGATGAAATGAGTACGCTTGCATATCTGCACGGAAGAAAAAAAAATCTAAAGAGATTTAGACCACTTGAGAAAATGTTTACTTAGTGTGGATGGGGCAGGGGTGGGTGTGGGGACAGGCAAAACTCACAATATAT
The DNA here is from genome assembly GCA_004025045.1 of Sigmodon hispidus. NCBI lineage: Eukaryota > Metazoa > Chordata > Mammalia > Rodentia > Cricetidae > Sigmodon > Sigmodon hispidus. The sequence goes on from PVIH01004393.1 coordinate 20,619, forward strand.
GAGTAGAGGTTTGACAACTTTTGAAAGTCAGTTTTCTGATGGCAGTCTGATGGGATACCAAGAAGATGTTAGTTGGGTTGCCATGTCTATGCAAAAGACTATAGGCAAAGCATGCCAGAATAACATAGTATCGTCCCTTAGAATATTTTAAATATGTTTTTCTCGGAATAGAAGTACATCACTTCTCTCCTTTGATTCTCTCCAGTCTCTCCTAGCAGTCATCTCTCAAACACCCATGTTCTTCACCCACTCTCAAGTTGATAGCCTCTTTGCTTATATCAGTATAATTTGCATGTATATCTGTGCATATGAATTCACAAATATATACAAATATAACCTGCTTAGTCCATTTTTGTGGTTTGTGTGTCTATGGTTTCAGGGCTCATTTGCAATGACACTGAACTATGGTTCTTTGCATCTTTCCATGGGACTTGTGAATGTTCCACACACAGTGGGAAGAAAAGTAAAGGTTATAATGATGTGTTCGTTTTTTTTTTAAATTATGTATTTGTCAATCCATAGAGTATTTGTTAATGTGTGCCTGCACACCTTTGCATGCATTCAAGAACATGACATAGCATACATGTAGAGGTCAAAGAACCACTTAGATGACTCAGAAGATTGAACTACTACAAGAAGAAATGATTCTCTCTCCACTCTCTCTGTCTCTTTCCTCTCTAATTAGGTTTCGGTTGAGGTGGTGGTTTTGTTTTACTCGTTCATGCTGAGGAGTGAACATTTGTGTTCGTTTAACTGCACACTCCATCACTTCCAACCCCAGGAAGAGCTTTTGGATTTCAATAATGAATCATAAATAAAGCCTTTCATGTCTTCAGTTGTTAAATGAACATTGTCTGTTCAGGAGGGTTCGTCACCATGTGACTATTTCCTCCTGTGAGTTTTAAGGAGTGTGGCATGAGGTTGTCCTTGTACTATGGGAGGCCCATAAATATTAGCTCTTTCCCAGAAGCCAGATGAGTCCATCTTAGATGAGAGGAAATTCTATCTGCAGTGTTTCTTTTATTCCTTAACACAAATATCACTTATGCTTTCCAAAATAAAAACTGCATCCTTTTTATTGATTTTTATTTTTACTAATTTATCACCCAAAGTTCATTATGAGCAAAAGCTGATTGTTGGAAATAGAATCATCAAGGGAAAAACAAATAATATTGAAATGGTATTCTGAGAAATACAGCTTGGAGGTTGGGGGAGGGGTTCTCATTTCTTTCTAATCAGCCTCCAAATAGATAAAGTGAAATTTCCCAAACATCTGTACTCTTTTTCTGATGAGTTCTTTCCAGACTTTCCCACCTGGAACCAGAGCTGCAGGAGACAACTGTATTCTGTGACTACACACCCTTTTAATGTCATCGTGGCCACTTCAAAGATAGCTTTTGATACATTAACTAATTCAGAAAGCATTTATTAAGAAACCACGAGAGTGCCTGGCCTGGTTCTCCATGATGGGAATGGATCTTATTATAGGGTAAACAACACTAGAAATTCTGCTTAATAATCAATGAGACATCCTCTCTTGGCTCTGAATGTACACATGCACTAAGAAAATGATTAGCTCACATATTTGCCTAGAGACCTAATTAGTTTTGATCACAGAGAGCTTTTTGAATATATTTGATCTACTTCTATACTTAATGTTCTCTCCCCTAACACTTGTGCAGCTTAAGGAACAGAGCGCGTACCATTTGCTCAGCTGAAGATGCCCTGGCAAGGACATCAAGAGGAACAGTAACATAGGTAGTGCTGAACAAAGCTAACAAGAATTCTGATCAGGATTTTCCTATTTCTCATTGACAAGAGCTGTACCTGGCTTCCCAGCCCCATTGGGATTTAAAATCCTCATCTGAAAGTCTATTTTTTTTTCAAGTGACTGAATCACAACTATTTCAGGGAGACAGGTGGCCTTCTAATCCCAGCTCAATTTAGATCCATAAAACATTGAATGTCACCAATGCTGATAGCTGCTGCTTCAGCACAAATGCTGAACTCCGTCTTTCTCTAACGATTATCTTAGTTTACACAAGACCCAAGAGGAAACATGTTGAGACTCAGAGCTCCTAAGACTTTATGTTGTTGTTGGGAACTTTTCAACTGTCAGTCAAGGCAAGCAGGTTTTTCTTTTCTTCCCCCTTTGATAATGCCATTACTGAACAATTGGTAAAAAGAAACCAACATAATTGTTATAGGAACAGGGTGTAAACTGGGATATGACTTCTTTAGGTAAGGAGTCTTCAAGGACTGTCTTCAAAGAGACTATGTAAATATCACTTAATCTGGGAGGTGCTTCCCTAAAGACTTCCTGGGAAGACTTGGCTGTGTGTACTTTCACCCAGGTTCTGAATGCATTCCATCACCATCACAGGCCCTCAAGGGGCTGCTCACTTGAGATTATACAAGTGTCGTCCAAGGCAAAAGAGTTATTGTGTATATCATTTTAGGTGGGCATTTTTTTTCTGGTAGACCTTACTTAATCACACAGTAGAAGCTCAGTCTTTATTCTTTGAATGAAAACAGTGTCAAGTCGATCTTTGCCATATCTCTTTCTCACATTCTATACTTCAAAGCACTTGCTGATGACATCATAAACGTCTCATCAATAATGTGCTAGTTATCATATTGCCAGAAGAAGAAATTCCTTATATCCTGCATGTAGTGATAATTGTCTTTTCAAGTCTAGTAACTACTTCTATTATTCAAGTTCAAGCTCTATATACCTTAAAATTTATTCCTAGAGTGCATTGAATTTCCATAGGATTTCCCCTTCAGTTTCTTCCAACCTCAAATACATTGAAGGATCATTTTCTTTGCAAATATGCCTTGTTCCCACCCTTGGATTGCTAGCTTCTTGAAGGCAAACACTGATAGTTTGATTTGCTCTCTCTCCCAAGTTGTAGAGGCAAGAGGAGAAAATGTGAAGCCAATAGAAAGCACTTTCTCTGTTGGTTTTTGCTTCAAGCTCTTGCCTTGAGTTTCTGTCTTGGCCTCCTCAATGATTGACAGTAATAAAATGACATGCCAGCTCATTAAACCTTCTCCTCGTCATGTGCTTTTTGTATGGTCTTTATCACAGCAATAAGAAGTGAACCTCAGTTCACCCTGTCAACCAGTATGGAAGAGTTACTTGTCTAGAGCAGTGGCACAAAGAAAAGACTATCAAAGCCAGGAGTATGAGAGGTGAAATTCAGACTCTGTGAGGCAATCTGAATTGTTACTTATTATGACATCAATAATGGCCTCTATTCCACTACTTAACGGTGACATTGCTACAAAAACTGATATCAAAAGCAAATTTCAATTTTGGAGATAGCTGTTAAGGCCAGATATAAGGTGATCATTCTTGGTTGTTTTGCTTCCCAAATAGCTTGCTCAAGATGAGAGCATGGATCCCTCATTTTGGGAAAACAAACTCAGAAACTGCTTTTCTATGGCATGCTAATCAATAAACACTGGTACAAAGGGGAAGAAGAGCAATTTCCGTCACAATTAAGATATTTTCAATTCCCCCTCAGTTAATTTTTTTTTCAAATCTCATTGGTAATAAAATGTAGACAAAACAAAATAACAAGTTCATCATAAGCCTTGAGGTAAAATTGACTGAAGAAAATGGTGGTAGTCTTGGATTTGAAGAGTGGAATTTCACAGTACACTGAATCTTTTTCTCTCCAGAAAATATTCCATACTTGATCCATTGGTTTAGAAAAAAGAAGTAAAGGACACCATTTGTTGTGTGTCTCAAACTCTCTACGATTACTGCAGAGACATCAGCCATCAGATAATCCTGCTAAACAAGACCTCAGAGTTTGGTCAGCAAAGCAGACTGAAGTAACTGTGGTAAAAGCCATGTTCCAGATCTGAAATGAGCTCCACTGGTAGACACATATCTGCTGTCTACCATGATGGGTAGCTTCCACTGCCTCTGTGCTAAGAGACTCTCTGCTAACTTTCACTGCCATTGCCTGTGTGTTCCTTGCATGCTTGCTATTTCTCATCAATACTGCTCTCATATATGAGAGGCTATAGCATCCATTCTGAACATGCCAACAAGTACACCATATGAAAGCAAGAACTATTACCCAGGTTCCCAGACAAAAAGTTGTGACTATGTTCATGTCACACACACCCAGGCTATCCAGATGACTGACAGTTGGCTTTTTTTTTGTGATCATTATTATCTTTATTGCAAAGAATTATTTATTTTTTAACAGACTAATTTGTTCTCTTTCATTCTCACAGCAATCTTGAAAATTACAATTTGCTATTTTTTTCATATTTCCAGTTGAGACATAATGACATTACTGGTCTTTTTTTGTGTTTATTATTATTATTATTGTTATGAAAAAAGAAGTCACACTTTCTATCCTTGTATATTCTTACTCAAGGTCCCTTCCCCCTTCTACCACAGAGTTGGTTTTTAATTTAGAAATACTTTTCATCCTTCCCAGTCCCCAAATGACTGTAGATGATTCTGTAGATTGGTGTCACTTGACAGTCAAATAATTATGGCATGGTGACTATGGCACCAGAAGATGATACAGCTAAAAAGTCACCAAGCCTAAACCCCAATTTTGCAATTTTCTTCCTATCATTTGGACAAATTCCACTATTTCTGCTTCGTTGTTTGTGACATGACAATTTTATGTGAAGCTCATAGATAGCTGTTGAGCCCACTGTACCTCAAACTAAGTCTTTAAAACATGGATTCATAAGGCCACTGCAGCTTACCAAATCTGAGGCTGGGCTTAAGAATTTCTATATTGAAAATTTCCAAAGGTTTCTGATTGTAGACAGATGAGCAATCCAAGGATCTAGGATTCCTTCAGCACTAACATTCTGCCATACTGGGATTACTACTTCATTAGTGTGACTTAAAATTTCTAAGTCATGTATGAGGTTGTTTTCCATCCATCAAAGAACAGGAGGGACTAGATGTGAGCTTATTTATAGAATAGGGCTCATAAGATATATGATATAAAAATATCTCATGTCCAGAGACCACTAAAGAATATTGTTTTATTAAATCATGTGCTATATATATCAAAGGAGGTGGCTGAAATGAGAAAGGAAAGGGACATTGACATGCAAGATTGACATTTTACTACATATTAACTTAAGTCAGAGGATCACTTTGTGAATGTCATTATAACTATTTCTATATCCTGCAGAATTAGTTATCAGTAATAAAAAAGCTAAATCAACTATGTGTTTGAAAAATCCTCACTAGATAATCCTACATTACCATTTTCCAAGAAACAGAACAAAGCAAAACCACATCAGAGAGCAAAACCCATAAAAATTCATCTGAGACAAATGTAGGCCTCCTTATAGTCAAATAATTTTGTATTTTGTTTTAAAGCATTACCTATAATCTTGGGGAATAACAACTTTCTCTGAAAACAAACAAATAAACAGTGAAACAAACAAACCCTGCAACAACAATAAGAAAACCAAATGAAGTCATATCCACTCAATTGTGATGTAGGGTTCTGAAAATTCCCAATTCTAGTCTACGATAATCCCTATTCTCATACTGGCTCAGAGACAAACAGAAGAAGGTCCCTCTATCCAATTGCCTCACATTCAAATCTCGGAGTGAGTTCATGGATAGAAGAAAGGCATGTAATGTTTGAGGACAGCTTAGCTCTGCCAGCTATGTAGAGATCCAGCTATTACAGACATAGCTACTTAGAATTATCTCCCCAGTGACTACAAGAAAGAGAAATTTGGCTTGCTGGAGTCCTCTCTTTCATTCTGATAAAACAGGGATTTTTATGTTTGAGTTCCACATGATTTTAATCACATTTCAACATGGGGCTTTTTGACATGAAAGAGATTGTTTAATTTCTTACCTCAAGTTTTTTTAATTTTTCAATTAAACACATCAATGCTTTGATTTTATTCATGTGAGCTTCATGAGGGCAGAGTGTCCTCTGCTTATTTACAGGGTATGAGACAGAGTCAAAAGAGAATTTGTGGGTTGAATGAGTTGCAGTGGTTGGCCTCACACTTCCGTCTCTCCCTAGCACTTCTGAGTTTAGGTCCATTGGTTTGTTTCAATGCTAAGGATCAAACCCAGGACTGCCTAATCCTGGCAAACTTTACCACTGAGCTACAGGCCCTAACCAAAGAAGTCCATTTGTTTACAGGTATGGGCTGCAGGTCATGGCCATATCTAAGTCTACTTCTTGGAGGACTGTTTTAAAAAAAAAAATGTAGGTGGTAATTTTGTTACTACAGCCATAATACCTAAAATATATCTGTTTTCATTCTTAATTTTTTGTTGCTTTTTCTTTTTTTCCTCTTTGAGAAAGAGAAAATGAGGTTGGATGTGAAGAAAGTGGAGAGAAGCTGGAAAGACAGGGGATGGGGAGAGGAAAGGAAAATAATCAAAATATATAAAAATTTTTGATAAAAAAATTTAAAAAGTCTTTAAGTTCATTTACGAAATAGTCAAAGTTCAAGCACCATATAGGAACTCTCTTCCAAGGACAGGGACTCTGAGTGTGTTATACATCAGCAGAGGTGGAACAAGAGTAGTTGGTTCTCAGCCTTCCTGATGTTGTGACCCCCCTTAATACAGTTCCTCATGTTGTGGTGACCCGAACCACAACATTATTTTTATTGCTGCTTTGTAACTTAATTGTTGCTATTATGAATCATAATGTAAATATCTGTGTGGTCTTAGGCAACGCCTGTGAAAGGGTTGTTTGATGCCACAGGGGTTGTAACCCACAAGTTGAGAACCATGGTTTTCAAGTTTCCAGTTTTCCCTAATGTCTTTTATAGTGGGAGTATGTTACATTGTAAATAATTATCCCACCTACTGTTTCTAATAAAAGCATTGATTGGCTGAAGGCAGACAGGAAGTGTGGGCAGGGCTACTAGACTAAGAAAACTCTAGGAACAGGAAGAGCAGAGCAGAGACACCAGAAAGATGCTAGTGAGACACAGAGAAAAGAAGTTAAAATGCTGATGAGAGAAGTTACAAAGCTGCATGGCTGAACAAGATAAGAATCATGGGTAAGCTTAAGAGCAAGAGCTAGCTAGCAATATGCCAGAGCCATAGGCTGATCAGCATGAAATGAATATAAGCTTCTGTGTGCTTCTGTGGGACTTCAGGTCTGTGAGTCTGGGCCACAGGCAAGACAGGCCAGAAACTTCATACAACAACCTTTGGTTTAAGAGAAGCATTAAGCTACAACAGTTCAAAGATGATGTCCAAAAAGTAAAGTGATATTTTCTCTTTATATAGTTCTTTAACACACACATTTCTAAAAATAACTATTATATAGATGTTAATTATTATTATTCTCTAGCTTTCAATGCATTTAATTTTTTTTCTTTTCTACTAACATTTTCACCAGGTTTAGAATTTGTTGGCTGCAAACTTTTTGTCCTGGAAATGTATTAGTCTTTTTTAAATTTCATCTTTAATATATAAAAGCAGAAATGGTAGTAAAATTACTTTATGCAGAAGAGAGTTAATTCATGTAAAGCTCCTAATAGAGTCTTCTGGAGAACAAGATTTTGGAGTTAATTTATTATTATCGTTATCATACGATTTATATCACTCACAATGTGAAAATGAAAATTCTGGGCAACAGCTTAAGCCTTCTAGAAGTTTTTCAACTTTTAGATTTATTTTTTGTTAAAATTGTTCAGCTACTTCCTCTGTATTGATTTTGAGTTTTAGATTATTGTCCTACTTCTTAATTATGAATTCAATAATGTTTGAAAAACTGCTCATATATTTGTAATTTGAATAGGTTGTAATTTAAAAAACCAAATCCATAATATTTTCTTGTTTTTTACTATGTATAAATTTATTTAACTACTTATGACTTATAAATCATTTTTTATTAAAAATTTGGAAATATATAGAAAAAGCAAATATGATTTTAGGACCAATATGGCTCTCTAGTGTTTATTGCCAGTCACCTAGATACAGTTGATGTTTTACTAAAGTTATAAAAAATATTTTAAATGGATACATAAATGATCTGTTACCTGATTTCAGTGCCAAGGATGTCCCAGTGAGCAAGATACACATCTGTTCTTTTAGAATCAACATTTGAAATAATAAATGAACACGCAGAATGATAAACATTTGAAACCAATTCCTTTCTGAGATCACATTTGAAGGCCAAGTTCTTCTATGGCTCTTCTCCATTGTAACAAACAAGTACACATTCTCATTGAACAACTACTTTGGGTTAAAAACATGTTGTTCTATAACTCTGAGTATCTAAGTGTCTACTTAAATATTCCTGTAATTCTGAAGGTGGCTACTAAATAAAAATCAGACCTTACTGGTTTTCTCAAAGGCCATGTGGATCACTTCTATGTAGAATCCAGTACTTTATATTTAAATAACAATAAATATTTATTTCTCTTTTAATTTTACACTGCCTCAAGCACATTTCAAGATGTAGTCCTTACTCATACAGAAATGTCAGTTGTGTTAGAAATTAAAGTAAATATTGTTAACCAGTGTTTAGCAGAAGTTTGGACAAATAGGCAAGAACGGACTCAGGGATAATGAAGTATCTCTCCACACCTTGGAGCTCCCTTGGGTGAAATTAGGCTGCCAGAATGTTGGACACTCAATATGATATGGGCAAAACCTTGAAGAATTGTTTCAACTCAATTAAGCCTTAATGTTATGTCCTTGGCTTTGATTCAAGGTTTATACTAGAAACCACCACATGAAAATCACTTCTGCATTTCCTGTAATTGTGTGGTAAGGGCACTGCCTATGACATCACTCAGTATGTGCTATTAAGCCCCACAGGAGAAATGCTCTCTACATTAATTTTAGGAAATAAAATGAATTTCTTGTGAAGTTGGCATTCCAATTCTTTTCTGATGATGAAGGATGCATTAACCAGGGCTCTTTCTTTTTTAGATGGTAGTGTTCTACTCAGATCTGCTAGCCCAAGAAAGGAATATCCAGGTTCTCGTTGATAGGAAGGAATCTTGGATTATAGAAAGAATCTAACAGAACAGTCCTGCTGCTTCAGGTACTCAAGGACAGCAGCCAGGACTCAGGACCTAGGTTTTCAGCCTCTCTCCATCTGTTTCTGTCACTGATACCTTTCCCTACTGGAGTCATGACAGCTCCTCATAACTGGTAATGTATCCCGTCTCTCCTGATTTATCATTTTCCAGGTTAGCATATCCCATGGGCAATAAGAACTACCCTAGATGGCTGTTTACATGCCTGGTATAGACAAAGATGACTTCTATTTGTTCTGCCTTTCTTGGCCAGACACCAATGGACAATCAGAGGTTAAGGGGGTAGGGTCCTGTGCAGAGGACAGATGATAGGTCATGCTCACTGACAGTCCCAGGCAGAAGGATCAGTGGATCTTGTCAAAGTAAAGAGTCCTAATAACTTAAGAAGAACATGGGAGAACACACAGAGCAGACAGACAACAGGCAGCTGCCCACGACCTGAATGAAAATAGCAGGCTGTCTTCTTTCATGTTGTGAACACAAATAAGCCTAAAGGCACCCATAAAGACCACTATCAAGAATAATGTACAAATTTCAGTCCAGATCATTTCATCCGTATTCTTGGTCTCCGACTTTACTATATAGTCTATTACTATAACCACTCTGATAAGCTTTTAGATGTCTCTTTAAAAAGAAATATGGCTACGTCATTTCAACAAACCAGGGTGATTAACTTATTAAAGAATTCATTGCAATAATTTTCTAAATCTTCAGATAAGTATTTGAAATCAGATACACATTTTTCTTGATCATAAAGATAAAAATAAAATAAATAAGAATTAAATAGGTTGAGGTACCTACTTAGCAAATCAAAGAGAACCTGACCACCAGGTTTTCCCAGCATTCCTCAGTCCCTACCTGGTACAGGGTCCTCATTGTTAGCATACCCTGCCTCCCACCCTAAATTTTTCATCCCCCTGCCCATTCCCCAGCTTCCTTTCCCTATATAATTTAACCATTTGATTACCTGGCCATTTTTTATCTATTTTCTCTTGGAAATTATGGCTGCTCTACTTGGTTCCTATTTTTCCCCTTCTCCTCCCCCTCTCCTCACATGGCCCAGCACAGTCTAGTCTTGTTTACTCCAGACTCCCCCAGATGTCCCTACTTCTGCCTATGCTCTCACACATACTGTAATAAGCTTTCTTCCCCACCATATTGGGACCAGTCTGGTTCTTTTCCTTTTTTTGTTTCCTTGTCATTCACCAGGAGCTTTCTTTTCCAGGAGCTCCTTGTTGCTAATGCTGCCCAGTTGCACCATCGTCTTTGACTTGTTTTCATTCTAAACTGAAGCCTCTGCAAGGCCAAAGCCCTCTCTCCTACCCACAACTGGAAAACTCAGAATTCCAGACATTGTTAATAGAAACTCAAAATATGATCATCACAAAACAGAGTAAATGCTCCCAGAACAGATTTTGGTACATAATCATTTAAAGAAACCATGCAGTTCCACCACGCATGTCCTAACCCCACACCTACCTCTTGAATTAGCTTCTAACTGCAAAGCATGACAGCATCCAGCTGAAGGTTTGGGTAGCAGTGTAAGGTCTAGGCAAAAGCATGCATCCCAGGGGCTGTTCAGCTTGAGATCCTCCCTGTCGTAGGACTAAGTCTTAGCCCCTGTTTCTCAGCACTGTGTTGATCTGACAGATCTGAGCAGTACACTGTAGTTGATGATGAGAATCACCTTAGCCATGCCATAAACATAATTTCTATTCCTCTCAAACAATATCTATTCTCTCAGACTATTTTATTGGGACAGTCAAGTCAGAGAAAAATGATGCAATGTCCTCCTTGGGGTGGACATGTTGGGAAACAGAAGTAAGAGACAAGTAATTTTGGTTTGTCTTACTTTGTTGTTCAGAGGACTGTGTGGTTATTTTATTTGATGTTTTTAAACAGCAGAAATATAAATCTTTGCCATTTTCTTCGCTTGACCTCACCAATATGTATATTAGAGTTAGGCACAGAGAAGCATTCTTCAGGAAGAAGCTTCCTAAAATAATGAACCCTCCACTCTAGGAGTCATCCTGATGTCCTGCTCCTTATGTGTATGGTAGATATGGAGGGATGCTGTGTTCTAGGAAGGTATGGCTCTGGTAGGCTGGGTGATTTGGAAGATATGGTCAGGCAAGACTGATACATCCTCTGCTATGTGTTTCCTACTGGTCTCCAGACAGTAGCAGTACTTCTAACAGCACTTACAGAACGAACAGTCCTTATTGTTCCTACTGAAATCAGCTTGTCCTCTCGTGAAATTTTATATTCAACTCAACATCATAAAACAGGAGATTCAAACTGGTTGATCTGCACATGGTAAAGTTTCAACTTTTTCTATTACCCTTGCTACAGTTATTTTAAGAAATTGTATCACAACAGCATTATTTTAAGGGGAAAAGAACGTTGTCCATATAATCTCTCTACTTTTTTCCTTAAAGAGTTTGTTTCTGTTCACATGTAGTTGTAATAATTGCATATTGAACCCACATAATGCACTTAGTTATGTATTTTTATCATATGAAAGACTTTTATGTTTTTCAACCTTTAATATTTTTAGCATTGAATGGGGCTATCACTAGGTCAACAAGTCCTCTCATTTTTCTCTATGACCGCTAAAGAAAAACTTTATCAATATAATTTCAAATGTGCATGTTTTTTGGTTTGTTTTATTTTTCTATGTGATGCTCAAAGCAAGATCCGGGGCCTTGTTCACACTAGGTAAAAATTCTGCCATTGCCCTGAACCACCTGTCTCTTGAGTTTCTTCTGCAGGTGTATTTCAAGGGCTAGGCTAAGTGGATGTGAGTGTTCTTTGGCTCTCATAGCATACATGAAACTGTTCTTCAAAAGCACAGTTACACTGTCAGAATTAAGAGGCAAAAATGCATGCCACCATGCCTTTGCTATACGAGTGTATGAGATTTTATTTTTCCAACAGATATATGGCCTTTGAGAAGAATCCGCTGCCAGGGAAGATGTTTCTGTTTGGTGTGTTTTGCTCCTTTTTTGTATTTCCCTCCCCCACTTTTCTCTTCACTTTCTTTGCATCAAGTGCTCGTTCTCACACTAACATCTGTGCTACCGGGACATGCACCCCCTCTCCCCAGGGCTTATCACAGCTTGTCACCTACTCACAGAGATTAATTTCTCCTTCAGATGTTTGTCCTTCAGCTTCCTTTCTGCTAAAAAGCCTCAGGATGTAGTGGTCTGCTACCCCAGAAAATGATCCTGCACAGAGGCAAGCTGTCACTCACTTCCCCTCGCCTTCACACTTGTGGTTCCAGGGGATGGCTTTTTCTCTGCTTATAGTCCCTGCTGACACCTGACCTTTCCCAGTGGAAACAATGTAAATGACACCGGGACTTGAGAGACAGCAAAGGCAGCCCCAGTGGTAGATAATCCGCACTGTCATGAGCCACAGCTGGTCTTGGTGCTCCGCAATAGACTGGAAGTGTGAGTGGCCTGAGTTACCCTACAGTAGAACAGTGTCCCGGAGCTCAGTTGCACCTTTTTTCTAGTTCTGGAGGGTTTGTAAACCATTCAGACCATTCCCTGTACAACCTTCTCTTCTGCCCCAAGCACCCTGTATTTGTCCAGACATTTATACACACAAATAACACAGCTGTGTTTGGGCAAAGACTAAATCTATCAAAAGTTATTTCCTTTCTGTTTTATTTGCTAAAATATTTACACGGAATTCTGAAACCTAGATTGTTTTGTTTTCATACGTCAGACAAGGAGCTATGCCATTTGCCAGAAGTACACGAACAGCAAAGACTGGGTCAAAAGTCATAGTGAGAGTTGTCATAATGTATGATAAGCATCTCACATTTATTAGCATATTGTATTCAGCCTTAAGAAATAGAGTCCCCAAAAGCAAAAGCTTAAATAGGAACCTCTTTACTCCACTGGATCCTGTAAGGCTTTGTTTTAGAAACCAGCCTGGGTGAGAAATGAGTAAAGGAAGAACAGACATGCAGACATGCAGCCGGACATTCAGAAATCAGGGGAGGGGAATGTCTACCATAATGGAGTGGCACAAACTATGGAATAGCCTGGAACCTCAGTGCATTTATTATATTTAGTGCAGAGGGAGCAGTTAGCTGATCTGTAGGAGGTCTCTGTAGCCCAGCAGTGTCCGGCTATAGTCATGGGGGGTGGAGAAGCCACAGTTGCTAACTTTTACTCACGTTGGTCAATCATTTATAAACATTCATACTTATACATTTGGTCAATATTTGCACTCACATTCCTAGAGCAAGGCTTTGTCAATTCTGCGCTTGACCTATATGTAGAAGGCTTTGCCATGCCCATGGGTTCTTGATATGCTCATATCAACAATGCACATTTGCTTAGGACTTCATGTACTCTGCACATTCACTCAAGGCTCCTTTGGCTCTCCACAGCACTCCAGAAAGCACCCTATTTGGTTGTTGAATAGTTTGAATGACAGGAATGATAATGATTGTTAGGGTTTGGATCAGCATTGCCTCCACAAGTTTGAATGCTTGGTTCCAGTCCCTCTTGGTGGAACTTTTCAGGAAGGATTAGGAGATGGCCTTGTTTGAGGAGGTTTACTGCTGGAGGCAGGATTTGAAGTTTTAAAAGCCTGTACTGCCCCCATTCTCTCTGCCTCCTACTTGTGGGTAAGATCTAAATTCTCAGCTACTGATGCTCCAGCACCATGTCTGCTGACCTGGTGTCATGCCCCCTTCCATGAATCAGCTGCTATGGAAGACCTGACATACTATCTCTCAGAGGAATGTGGAAGACTGGGGATTTGGGGTTAGGAAAGCAGTTCAATGCCACGAGAGGAGTTTAATGCACCATTCTACTAAGAGCTTGGAAGATAGTAGTGGTGAAAGTCATGTGAACTATGGGAGTTCAGCTTAAGAAATTTCAGAAGTGTGCAATATTAGCAATTGGGCGAGCAACTGTTCTTGGGATAGTTCAGCAAAGAATGTGGCTGCTTTTTGCCTGTGTTTTAAGAATCTGCCTGGGGCTAAACTGAAATGTTTGAGGCTAATTTTGCTAGCAGAGGAGATGTCAAGATAGTCCATCACTGGTTTTGTTCATATTAGTTATTACTAATCACTCTTATGCAGGTTAACAATGAAAAAATGGAGAAAAAAAAGAACACCAAGAAATGTAATGTTGGAGTCAAGACTTGTGATGAAGATATGAGAAAAGGCCAAGATGAGAAATCTTGAGCATCTATAGTCCAGATGGCTCAGCATGACTATCACCCAAGCTCCTACCACCATGACCCAAAGTTCCTTTTGCTTGTGGCATTCAAATGCTCACCAAGCTGAAAGTTCTAGACTTCCACATTCCTCCAAAGAGCATCATGGTCAGGCCTGCCACAGATTATCCTATTTATTCCCTGGTACCAATGTTCACCTTAAATACTTTCCTGTTTTTAAAGAACCTACTCAACTACTCTGGCAATTTGTGAAAGAAAAGAACCTGGGAGATTTTCTGTTTCTAAAAATTACTAACAAATCAAAGTCTTTATTAATGTAGGTCAAGGAGGAAGCCAGGTTCAGTCACCAAAGAGGGCAGCTGAACTTGGTAGCTTCCTCCATGCTGCTCAGGGTTTAAGGATACAGTAGTAAAGGGATGGGCAATCCTCTCCTCCAGTTAAGGAAAGCTACTGAGGTCAGGCATGTGCCAGAAAACTCCCTGAATAGGGATCTGGAGAGGCCATTGCATGAAACTGTGGAAGTGAGGCTTAGATTACATCCCACGATGTCACAAAGATGATCCTGGCTAAGATTCCCTACAATAGTGGAGAGAATGCCTAAACTGGCCTTCCCTATAATCAAATGAGCACCCCAGTTGTCATTATAGAATCTTTATCCAGCAACTGTTGGAAGTAGATGCAAAGATCCATAGCTAAGCCCTGGGTCAAGCTCCCAGTCTAGTGAGAGAGAGGAAGGAGAGATTTATAAGAGCAAAGAGATCAAGATCATGAAGAAAAAAACCCACAGAGACAGCTGACCCAAGCTATTGGGAGCTCACTAACTCTGAAATGACAGCTAGGGAACCTACATGAGTCTGAACTATGCCCTTTGAATGGGAATGACAGTTGAATGGCATGGGCAGTTTGTGGGACCTCTGGCAGTGGGACCAGAATTTATTTCTGGTACATGAACTGGCTTCTTGGAACCTATTCCCTACAGTGGAACACCTTGCTCAGCCTTGATAATAGGGGAGATGCTTGATCCTGCCTCAGCTGCATATACTAAACTATATTGATTACCCCCCCGTGCCCCAGGAGTTCTTACCCTCTCTGTAGATGAGGGATGGGGCTGGGGGGGGCAAATGAGGGAACTGGGAGAGGGGAGGAGGGGGAACACTGGTGGGTATGTTAAAACAAATATATTTTCAAAATTAAAAAAACAAAAAACAGGATGATGGAGATGCCAGAGCCGTAAGATAACTGTCTGCTAGAGAAATCTGTATACAGAGAATGGAAATAGCCCCAAGAGAGAAAAGTATATTGCAGTTAGCAAAGCTGGAAAAGCAGAGCCTCATCAGCTGTTGACATTAGGTATAGAGCTATAGGATTTGGAATTTGCCCTGCTTCATAGGTTTTGCTTTCATTCAATATTTTTTCATTATACCCCCATCCCTCCATTTTGGAATGGTAATATATATTCTGTGCCACTGCATGTTAGAACTATGAAATTTGATTTTTTTAATTTTATAGGGGCTAATAATTAGGAGATTGTTTTGAGTCTCAGAGAAGATTTTAGACTTTTAAATTGTGTTGAGACTGTGAAAACCCATGGAGACATTTGATGCTGAACTATATTCATTTTGCATTATGGTACTCTCAAAGTCCAGGGGACCAGGGAAAGGAATGTGGAGGTCTGAGTCCTTCATAAGCCCATATATTTGACAGTTGCCAATGGAACTATTTGGGAAAAAAACGGGGTGTGTGGTCTTGTTGGAGTAGCTATGTAACTAGGAGCAGGGTGGAGCAGTTAAGGTTTTACAAATATGATATTCCCAATTATCTCTCTCTGCCTCCTACTTACAGATAGGATGTGAGCTCTTAGCTGCTGCTCCAGCACCATGCCTGCCTGTCTGCTGCCAGACTTCCCACCAGGATGATTATGGACACACTTTCTGAAACTGTAAGCCCATTGACTCTCCTAGAAGTTGCTTTGGTCATGGTGTTTTGTCTTAGCAATAGAAAGGTAATCAAGATAATGATAAAGACAGAAGAATAGATGCTAACTGCATGTGCATCAGCTGAACAGAAGCGCAAGCAGCCCACAGCCACGGTCCCAGAGCTTCCTTACTTAGTCTTTTAGCAGGCTAGCCACTCAAATAACTGAAGAATCATGCTGCATTCCTAGCTCTGAAAACAATCAATTGTTCTTGTTAACAGTCCATTTGTTGCTTGGATGCACTCACTGTGTCTTAATTTCTCTCATTTTCACTTGTATGCCATTATTTTTGGAGACTATGTATTTTAAAACTATGAAATCCTCTGTCAAGCTTGTTCTAAAAATATCTCCCTTGATCTCTGATTTCCTCTTCTATTCACTTCAGTTTTCAAGGTCACTTAGTAAAAGGAAAATCAGACTCATATGAACAGCAACAGAAACACTTAAAACATTTCTACTCACTAGAGCAAGCTATTTTACCCATCATCATCTCTTAATGCATGTCAGGCCTTCTCTTCTTGACTCCTATCTTTTTTTCTCTCCTATGAGCCACATCACTTCAGTCTTTTGCCAGGATGAAGAAATCAAATGGAGTGTTTGTACTAGACCTAACGAACTATAGAGAGGAAAAGTACTATAGCACATCACTGAGAACTCTTCATTTAATAGACATGGTTAGAATCACTAGCTTTTCACAAGGGCAAACTTGTAATCCAGTACCAAGTGTCAACCCTGAAAGCCAGTAACATCATACATACTGAGCAGGTTATATTTAGGAATATATATGTATAGTATATATATAGAGAGAAGGGAGATGGGGGGGGACATGTAATAACAATTAATGAGAAAAGAGGCCATGAAACATGGAGGGTGATGATTTGGAGCAAGGAGGAAAGAGAAGTGAGAAATGTCATTATCTTATAATATTAAAAATAAAAAAGCATCTTGGACTGACTCCTTGGATCCCACCCCCTTAGAGGAACACCTGACTCAGTCTTGAGGTTGCGGGGAGAAAACTGGACCTGCCAGGAGTGGAGACTGAACTAAGCAATAGTGGATCAGTGGGACCTTGGAACTGTCTGCTGCCTGCTCAGGGATGGGATGGGGAGATGTGGAGAAGAAAGAATGACCTGATGGTTGGAGGGGGAAGGGACCTTGAATAAGGATATACAGGATAGAAAGTGTGACTTCTTTGTTCATAATAATAATAAAAAAAGAAAACAAAAATAAGAATAGAAAAATATAAAATATATTTAAAATGCATAACCTGAAAATCCTAAAGTAAATAAAATATTATTAAGCAAGGTCACACAATCTCAGAAAGAAATAAGCAGCCAAGTTTTCTCTCATATGTAAAATGTAGACAATAAATGATGTGCATGTGCATTCAGAATAACATGAAAAAAGAGAACAGCAAGAGCTAAATACAGGGGGTGAGAAAGAGTAAAACAGATGACTGACATAGGTTAGAAAGGAGATTCAAAGCTAACTGATTTTCTAGTTCTGCTTCTGGCATGAAATTTTTGGGTTGTGTGGTAGATAAGTGCATAAGATATATGTTGATACCAAAAGTGTAAATTAATGTGAACTTTACAAATTCTGTTTGCGCATCCTAACTATCTGTAAGTTCATGAAATCTTACAGACTTTGGGTCTGATTAATTTTTGTATCTGATACCCTTATCTGTTTCCAAGCTTTTATGATGAATTTAAAAATATATAAAATTGATACATCTTTGAGATATTATTTTGATTACCAGATAACCAAATACTAGAAATTTTAATAACACAATGTAACAATAGGCATTTTCTTATACTACTAGATGGGGTAAGAATTTCACAGATTTAAAGAAGTCAACTTAATCTTGTCCATCTAAATTTAAAATGCACATTAAGCTATCACAATTTTAAGATTGTATATATGTTTATATTAATATACATTAATGCACATGTAAAAGCATATAAACCATGGCTCACAGGAAGGTGCTCATCACAATATTATTGTAATAGAAAACTAAAACTAACTCCCTGTGCTTATCTGCACTGCAATACAAATCATACAGTAGTCTACACACAGAAATGCTATAAAGTGTAATGATAAAGTGATATATGCATGTGTGTATATGTTTACCATGTGAAAGTCCCTGGGTTTAATACTGAGTACCACAAAACACCCATTAGAGCTACATGAAAGAGAATAGTTCCATAGCCCTTCATAGCTTCTTCATTTGCTTTAGTGAACAATCCCCTACTTAGTCCCTAACAATCATTGGCTTGTTTCTTGTCATAGATTATTTTATATATTTAGCTTTTTCACAGTTTATATTTTAAAACTTCAGGAGAGTCCATGAATTATTTTTAATAGATTGGAATGGTTATTTTTTTAAATGACCAAATAACTTTCAAACAGACAGATGGACCAATAGAGACAATGGATGAGCAAAGGATGGTGGAGAGAATCTTGGTTGCTAAAATGTTATCTGATAACCTTGTTCTAAGAATGTCTATTTGTGGCTAGTAGGAGTAAGGCTTGAGACACCCACCACACAGGTGACATAGACTATTAAATGGGCTTCTGGATGACCCCAGAGTTTCTGCTGGGATCAACATGATATGTACTTTTGGGATATCAATGGTCATCCTTGCTGAATTCTCCTATTAATACTCAATCTCTCTACAAAAGAAATGCTAAGTGCCAGTTTCGAGAGTGACTGTCTGAAGGGGTTCCCTGACATATGTCTGCTCAGAGTTTCTCTGTTGTGATGATTCTTGGCTCCTTGGAATGATAGAACAAAGGTGCAGTGATTAAGGGTTACATGTGAACAACTCCTGGCAGTTTATTAGTATGTTTTCTCTTGCTATGACCAAAACCAATTTGAAGGCAGGGTTTATTTGACTTTCAAGTAACATCCCATTGTTGAGGAAAGCCAGGTGAGAAGCTCAAGGCAAGGACAAAGAATATCATGGAGAAACACTGATTATTGACTTGGCTCCCCCAGGTTTGTTCACCTACCTTTCCTCTGCCTTCCAGGACCACCTCCTTAGGCTGGTACTGCCTATAGTGTACCAGGCCCTTCCATATCAATCATCAATCAATAAAATGCCACCCAGACATACCCAGCATACCCATAGTCTGATGGAGGCAATCTCTCAACTGAGGTTTTTGCTTTCTAGGTATGTCAAATTAAAACCCAAGGTTAGTCATCACAGATCCATAAGGTCAATTTTCCTGAGCAATGCACCAGTATATAATGGGCTATCATGTGCATAAATAAAGCCGAGACAGTGAAGTTCATTTCCCAGTGTCACACACAAAGCCACAAGGCTGAGTTCCTTTGAACTTTGGTGATTTTAGTACTAGTCCCAAGTACCAATTTATTCCTAGTCACCAGGCTTAATGTCTTTTAGGATTTGGTCTACATCCAATTCTCCCAGAACTAGAGAAGGTCTGGTCATATCACAAACAGTCTTGTGGAAAACTATGAGACCTCATGTGAGCAGAAGATAGACCATTAGCCAAGAGGAACACCCTGCTTCAAGTTTTACAGGGTATGAGTTAAGCAAAATTTCAAGAGCTCTGTAAATGGAAAGAATAAATTACCAGGCATAAAAATGAATATCCATTTGTTAAGAAACTCCCCCAGCTATGAAAGGTAAATGTGTCAAAGCCACATACACTAATAAATTCAGCAAAACAGAATGATACTCTCGTTAACTAATTGATATCTTCTTTTCTTTTTTGTTCTTACTCTTTTCTTTTAAGGCAGGGCCTTACTTGGTAGTCCAGGCTAGACTAGGATACTTTGCACCAGCACTTCTAATATATTTATGTTTTCTCCCATCCTTCTTTAACTGAGGGAATGAATATTTTTAAATTCCTTCTTCCTTTATCCAACAGTAATTTTGTATTGTGTCTATTTATCAATGGATAAAATAGAGAATTGTTATTTAATGGAAATGATTAAAATTTGTATTATTAGTATGTAAATAAGCATCTCTTGATTGCACAACTTACTTTGATAATTTCTTGTAGAAATCCACAGGTTGATCAAATTTCGTAAAAACTCATACTACGTTTTCTTTCTTCTTTGTTTTTTACTACAGATACATTCAAGCTACAGTGGTATAAAAGACAGTCTTGTGCTTTCTAAGCCTAGGGATTTTGATAAATTTGACTCTCTGTAATTCTTAGTTTAAAAAGAAAATATGGTGAATTTAAAATTACATACTCTGAATTGTCATGCCTATTACTATATTCCTGCCAGAATAGATTTCCAACTGACTGACATCTATGATGCTCTATCCTCCCTGGTCACCACTGCACATGCCTGGTGCTCTGTTGAATTTCAAACCAGCAGCTTCAGGAGCCATCCATTTCAAATTTTCTGCTTCATCATCACTCACCAGCTGGTATATTTGACACTTGGTATCCTAGGATGTACTTAGCATGGTACAGTCTCTGGCCTTGTGCCTTCTTGGCAAGAAAGTAGTACTTTTCTTGTTTGGGCAAATAGGGGAAAGTTACCTTGCCATAACTTCACTAGAAACTTCTACCATGCCTCAAAGCCTGTAGCTGTGTCTCAAACTTTTCCTTAGGTGAGATTCTAAAAATGTCCACAGGTATTCAACTTCCTGCTACCCACAGGGAGAATATTTTGGAGGGGAAATTAGAGCAGAAAAATCTGTGGTCTTTAAAAAAATATTTATTTATTATGGATACAGCGTACAGAAAGAAGAAGGTACCAGATCTCATTATAGATGGTTGTGAGTCACCATGTGGTTGCTGGGAATCAAACTCAGGACCTCTGGGAGAACAGTCAGTGCTCTTAATTGCTGAGCCATCTCTCCAGCCTGAAGCTGTGGTTTTAACTCACTGTAGTGTAATTGTCTTGCCTTGCATATTTCTTATGAATGTGTAAGCATGTTAACACATACTGGAATAACTTTACAGAATAATGGGGGGAAATCACACTTAAGAAAACCAGCAGTTTAGATTTTGTAGCTTTGTGGTAAAGGCTTAGAACATCAGGACCTCTCGAAGGCATAAACTTTTCTCCAGTTTTCCTTAAAATAGAGAATTCTAGAAAATGCATCAAAATACAAAAACTTTAAAATACAGAAAGCTAATTGGATAAGACCCCGAAACACTAAGATTCATTTCTGCATATGATAATCTAAGATTCAACTAGTCTAAAATGTAAATGTATCACAAATAGGTTTAAATATATTATGTTCCTCTCATGTACTTACAAATCCTTCCTCATCTTTTTATTTGCTCCCTAAACAACTCTAAAAGTAAGTGTTATTACCTCCACTTTACAAATAATGAAACTGAGGCTCGTAGGGGCTTACGTCAACTCATCCTGTTTGTAAATATTATCTCAATAACTGTCTGCCCACCAGGTCCTCTAGGAAGGCAAAATCACAAGAAGGCAGTTCCCCCTCCTGGAAATCTTGCATCAGTCTTTCCTTTTTTGGTTTTATATATATACGAAACAAAACAAACCCTTCCACACCCACACCCTCCACTCCAGTGATTTCTTAGAATTTGTGGCAGGGAAATATCCTAATAGTTTTGTTTTGTTTTTGAGTTCTAAAAAAAGGGAATATGTATATATATTGCACAACTTATTTTGTTATATTGCACAATATATATATATATATATATATAATTTATTT
Organism: Sigmodon hispidus; assembly: GCA_004025045.1. Classification (NCBI taxonomy): domain Eukaryota; kingdom Metazoa; phylum Chordata; class Mammalia; order Rodentia; family Cricetidae; genus Sigmodon; species Sigmodon hispidus. The sequence continues at coordinate 42,507 of PVIH01004393.1, forward strand.
TTTAACAGAAGATAAGAAGTCTTCTTCTGCTTGACTTCTAATAGTAATAGTTGGGTCTCAGAGTTCTGGCTATGATTTTCTCCTGATGTTAAATGTTATAAGCTCCATGAGCCCAGGTGTATGCTAGCATCGCCCTAGGTAGACCTATACTCTTCACCACTGATCCACAGCTGTCTTTGCCATCTTTTGGACCATCATCATCTCTTTACAGTGAAGGATGCAGGTGGTACCCAGCCTCCTCCCTTTATGCTCAGGTTCAGATTCCTGCTATGCTCACACTTTGTTTTTTTTAAGTGTTTGTTTTTTCTGACTCCAAGCGTCACACAGCATCCCTTCTTCTTTCAACACTTCTTGATGTCTTCCTCACTAACCTAGTTCCCCAAGTTTCCATTTCAGTGTCGCTCTCAGGGGATACCATCTCTGATGTTTCCCTGTGAGGAGAGAGCTGGGAACAATTCACATCCTTTGTATGTCATTCTGCCAGTTGATATTATTTTTCTCTGCCTTAGTGAGAAGTCCAGCTAGGATGGTTTAAGGTCAGCCTCTCATGTAAAGGAACCAGCAAGAAGCACTTTGGAGGTGACGCAGTATAACAGCACCAGGATTCTAGCTTGTTAGTGCTACCAAGATTACGTCATAGTTTAGGATTATTGCTGTAGCTCCAGATGCTGTCTCTCTATTCTAAGAAGAAAAGTAAGGTAAAAGATACTGTAGTGATATATTATATGTTTAACACAACCAGTCTGGAATATCAGAGAAGAGATCCACCCAGTGCAGCCAGGAGGAAGGGCTGGAGAGTGGTAAATCAGGCCTTTATCTTAGCATGGAAAAGACCAGGAATGGTGACTTACATCTTTAATCCCGTAACTCCAGAGACAGAGATCTTCTGTGTTTCTGTGAGTTAAGGGCCTAACTACCAAATAGTAGTAGCTCACACCTTTAATCTTAACTCTAGAATATGATGGAGTTGAACTCAGAAGTGAAACAACTGGGCGAAGAAAGTATTTAAAGAGGCATAGGAAGACAGATTTATTCTGTAGAAGTGACAGGAACAAGGTTGAGGAAGCTGGAAGACAGCTTAGCTGGGTGAGAGTTGACTGTGGTCTGTTTCCCCTCTCTGATATTCCAGCTTTTCCCCAATATCTGGATCTGAGTTTTCATTAAGTACCAACTAGAATTTGTGTTTCAAGACACCCTCCTTCTAACTTATTTCTCCCCCTTTAAGGAGTCATCCTGGAAATGTCCCAGAATAAACATACTTGTTTCTCATGGAGAGGTAGTTAGTACCCTGGCCACATTAGCTATAGAACAGGTTAGATTGGGTCTTTTCATTGGGTGTAGTTAAAGAGTTCTGAGGGGGCTGGAGAGATGGCTCAGCGGTTAAGAGCACTGTCTGCTCTTCCAGAGGACCTGGATTCGATTCCCAGCACCCACATGGCAGCTAACAACTGTCTGTAGTTCCAGTTCCAGGCAAAACACCAAGGCAAATAAATAAGTAAATAAATAAAGTTTAAAAAAAAAAGTTCTGAGGACTTATAATATATATATATATATATATATATATATATATATATATATATATGGCCATGAGTCAAGCCTTGAGATTTGATACATGTTTATATTTTTATGTTAATTATGAGGCATGGAACCAAATAAAAAGGTTCTCAGAGAAAAAAGTTCTGAGGACAATAAAAATGGGAAAAATGTTCTGTGCTGTGCAGTAGGCAAGCCGCACCTTCCAACATATTTACATACTTTCTTTTAAAATATGCTGCTTAATTGTCTGAATCATCCACTAATGTGATAGCTACAGAAGGGGAAGCCAGTATCCTTTTATTCTCCATGGCTTCTAAAGTAACAGTTTGGGAAATAGATTAATTTTTGTGAGAAAAGCACTACTGTTGCTAAATGAATCAATGCATTTTTTATACTCCAGGAAGATACTTTCCATTTCACCTACAGGAGGAAGAGAACCGATGGCCACACGATTATGTAATCATGTCAAATTATCTCTGGGTTTGTAAGAGCAGGGCATGCTGGGAACAAGCCTCTGCTGGGTGAGCTCTTTAGGAGGGAAGTAAGTCTTCATACACACATTATCTCAGGCCTATTTATGGCAAAGACAAAAGTCAAGTGAAAGAGACATATTATGCACATTCTTCTATCTATCACCTGCTTTAGAATTTTGGCATTTTATTTATAACCAACTTTATCTTACCTATGGTAATTTCATGTCATGTAAAATTTTTTTTCTTTGTGCAAATAGTTTGCTTGAGATTATTTCTCCTGAGGATCTTTAGAAATTATTTATTTTCTTATTTTTTCTTGTCTTCTAATGATTGGGAAACAGAATGCTCCTGTCAAAGACAGATGACAAAATGTGTGTCATGTGATTCTTCTGGGGTGTGCACAGATGTGGACTGATGCTCAGTGAGTGACTCCATAAGGTGCAGTAGCCTTGCCAGCTCCCTTTGTCCTAAGCCAGCTTCAGGAAGCTGAGAAGGCGTGCCATCATTTTAAGCCACAGTCATAAAAGCCAGTATTTAAACATGCCTGTAGGATCACTTACAGAATCCAAGAATACATATTTACAGATTGATTTAATACATAGGATTGCAGCTGTTTTCACCAGCAAAACTTCCCTTTATAACGTAAAGACCTCCTGATGACTTCATAATTATGTCTTGGGAAACTGTGCCTCCAGCACAGAAAGAACATGCTCCTGTGGAGATTTCTATCTTTTTTGTGTGAGAATGAATTCTGACTTGTGATAGAGGGAAGGTAACTGAGATGGGTGGATGAGCCAGGGACACAGTATCTTCCAGTTCAATGCAGGCTGTTCCCAGTACCACAAAGGGTCTCGGGGGTTGACTTTGACTTCATTTAACTTTAGTTGAATCTCCTGTCTGCTATGTAGCAGAAGGTAGGAGGCTCATTACAGATCAAAACAGGTGTAGCCCATGGAGCCTGTGATGGACTTTGCAGGGATATGCAGGATAATAATTGAGGTTCAGAGAGGGAGCTCCTTCCTGGGAAAAATATTTTCCTGGGTAGACTAAGTTTCTTAAAGTTAAAGGTGAGATTTTGTGATGCCTTGTGCCCTGATCACTGTGAGTGATAGCTCTAGATGGTCCCTATTCCTGTCAAACTTTGCTGACTCAGTCCTTTTTATTTTAACAGACATGAGGAAAAATTTCATTGTGATTTTAGTTTGCATTTATCTAACCACTTGTACTTTACTGTCCACACACATGTTTGGCTACACACACAACTCTGCAGAAGTACAGCCATTCAAGCCTTTTACCCACTGTGTTTTTTTTTTAAAATAGAGCTGATTTAAGCTATTTCTAACACAATTATCAAATTATTTCAGTAAGTCATGTAGTGATAACATTGTATCAGAAACCACAGTTTTATGATTGTAAAATTATTGTGCTTTTGTTGTACAGATAGCTGTTAAATTTTAAAGTATTATTTTTTGTTATTAGCCTATACTTAATTTATTTTAATTTGAAGTGTGGAATCTTTTACCATTATAATAATTAATACTCATGTCTTTGGATTTCAAATCTATCTCACATAGATGTCAAAGGAGTGTATTTGAAATATGTGGACCTATTTAGACAATCTGTTCTATAATATTTTAAGTTTAGCTCATTTTTTTAGATACTAGTATTATATCTTATTCACTTTACTATTTCATATGGAAAGAGACAGACTTATTCACACCTGTTCATTTCCAAACTTGATAAAATTTTAAGAGACCTATTGTTCTTTGGGTCATAACTGAATTGTAGTTTTCACATTTTCAGGGGGAAACAATTGCGCTATAATGTATTCCTGTCCACAAAATGGTCCCTTCCTTAGGTTCTCAATACTTATGATGAATAAATTTGCATCCAATTGTTTGGTATGTTAGAGAACTCTAGATCATTGAGGCTTTAGAATATAAATAACTTTTGATAGCATTGGCCAACCAGAATGATACATCATGGAGTCGGAAACTGGATGACTCTGCAGACAAGGCTGCCCTGGATCCTTACTGGTCCTTGAGAAAACAGAGCTCAAAGGCTGAAGCACTTCCTTAACGTCTAAGTATGCAACATTTAGCCCCAAGATTGGTTTCTATTTCTTCAGGTCAATTGTATGGCATCAATGTGTGCCTTTGTTTCTTACTAAACTGCAGAATGACCCTCTATTTCAGGAAGACTAATGTCTTTATGCACAACATCCACATGGCTCATGGAGGTGAAAAATCACTTTCCCATAAATCGCTGTGCACATGAAGTCCATCTGCTTGTCAAGTGTCAGAGCAGTCCAGCAGCAAGCACTGGAAATGTGAAGTGGACACTGTCTGGGGTTATGAGTTATGAATTGTGTACTGGAGGATCATAAGTGAGGACTTTCTGAAATGAAAGTTTTAAGATGTACACTTAAGCTGTTTGTGCTGCACTGTGAAATTCTAGGAAGTAACAGAAGTGCTTCTTTATCACCTCAGAAAGGATTTGAAAGGAATTGAGGCCATCTCGAAGGGGAAAGTACAGAATGTGGTAAGTGACCGGGCCTTGCTCATTTCGTGGAGTAGATCTGAGCACGCCGTGGGTCAAAGTACCCCAGAGAACCTCGTAAAAACTACCATCCTCTGTCTATAAACAGACACATGCATTTCATACAATATCAAGGTTTATGAGTGCTTTGCAGCCCATCTGTAGGTTTCACAAGTCTGGCCAGTTTCATGGACTCCTAGTGAAGGCTGGAAAAGTAAGCAGTCCGTCATTGGCTATCACTTAAAATAAGGAAAGACAGGAAAAAAAAAGTTAGGTGTGTGCATGTGTGAATGTGGGCTGGGGATCCAACCTGGAGTGTGTTAACAATATGAAATATTTTCTTGAAAATCATGAGGTGTATTTCCTGCTATCAGAAGAAACACCATTTTAGGTGCCTAGAATAGATTTCAGGGGCTTCAGTACACAGTGGTACAGAAATGAGAAAGGAGAGTAGGAAGGTCAAGCAATCAAAGAGCCAGCTTTCTCATTGAACACAGACAACATTGATGTTATAAATATTTAGTGAGCATCTGTGAGATAGAGCACAGAACTGAATGGAGGAGACACAGTGCTGATGTAGATAGATATGGTACTTATTGTTCATAACAAGTCCGTATATAACAAATTCAGAGTCCCTAAGAACTATTGTAATTTATTACTGTCCTTATATTTTATTATACAGGATATAATAACACATAATTCATAGCTTCTGATAATGTTCTTATTTATAGAAGCAGGAAAGTGGCCTGGGAAATATAAATTCTCTCTACCTAGGATTAGAACATGTATCTCTAACAGGGTTCATAGAGCAGCTACCTCCTACCACACTGTGTACTAGATATTATCCACGTCATCTTTCAGCCTGTTAGAGAAATTCTGCATCTTCTCAACTAAATATAACCAGTTAGCCATCCATTGTTCTGTCTTTCTGGTGAGAAATGAAGCATAATGGACAAAATAAGTCATTCCTTCTTTAGATGAGCAGGTAAGAGTCTTTCCCTCAAATTTTACCAACACTTATAGAATGCACTTGTATCCAAATGATGACACCAGAAACTGAAAAGTTTAAACATTCTGAAGCTTTGGAGGGAAGGAAAGAGACTATCCTGGTCTACTGGTTTAAGTTGAAATGAAACTAGTGTTCTGCATTGTTACAGCTTATCATCCTGTACCTGAGTGTGTCAGTGTTTAAAGAAGAACTGGGGAAAATATGCGATGGTGATCAAAGACCACAGAAGCTACATTTTGCAATCCATTACAAGCTGTTCTCCTGTGAGAAAGGCAAGAGATCTGAGAGAGCTACCACCCACATCTCCCACTCTGTTGTGCTGGAATGCTTGTCCTTTTCCTCTAAACCTGAAGGAAAAGTGACTGACTGGTCCCTTCAAGTTTGACCAGAAGAGAGATATTTGTAGTTATGTGGGTTATTGGGTGGAAACACAGAATGACAAAGGGTCATGAGGACACCCAATGCGAGCCTAGGAGGTCCAAATGGATTCTGAGACCAAGCATCTACCACGGGAGTGGTCAGGACATCAAGGACCACTAATAAGGACTTCATAGGAGATGTTCAGTTGGATATTTCCAGGGCATACTTGTCTGTACCTTTATTACTTTATAAAAATTTTACTCATGTTTTGTTCATTGACCACCTCATAGATTTCATATACTATAAAAAATACTTATCACCTCCAATCAAATAAATCTATGCCAATGCTTTTATTTCTTAAATGCAAGAATTTCTTCCTGTCACCAGGAAGTATCTCTTCACATATCCAAATATTTATGTTTGTTTAGGACACATTTTATTTTATGGTTACCAGGAAAGATAAGAGACAGAATAGATCAGAAAATGCTGGGAGATGCTTTCCTGAGACAACCAGGAAATAGATTGCTCAAATGAAGGAAACAGGAGCTCAAGAAGGATGTATAAGTAGATACAACAACAAAATTGATTTTTTAAAATCTAAGGTTAACTGTGCAGAAATCATTAGGAAGGAAAAAGAAAAGTGGGTGAGATAGACTAGTCTTATACCACATGACATCATTGGTAAAATAATCATGAGGGTCAAATCCAGCTATCATACTGCATTTCTAACTGTTTGGAGGGGTGGAGTGGATAAGACACATAGAGAAACACAGCTAACAACCTGACTGTGTACGCAAATGCTGAAGGTACATTGGGAATTGTATCCATGGCCTTTGTTTGGAAGGACCTTCCTATATTAATGAACACTGAGCTTCAACTTTTAAACACATGACATTTTAAAAGACAATTTTGTAGTCACCACCCTTGCACTCCCATTAATTGCCCTCATTACCCTCATCATCCTCACAGCAAGAGCTTTGCAGATACTGTTCTGCCAGGCTTTCTCAATGCATTTAAAGTCAAGTATGAGAATGTCTTGTCTACTAAGAATCTGGAGACACATGGCTAGAGTTCTTTATATTTTAAAAGTATATGGAAAAGGAAGAAGAGAGAATCAGATTTATGTGAATGTCTCATAATTCCATGACTAGATAGAGTATTAAGAAGGGCTAAGAGAGTGCAAGTGCTTAAACTAATTTGTTCTATGGGGTAAAAATAAGGTAATTATAGAATTCTGTTAATATGTACCCAAAGCATGTGGCACCTGGTGAGTATATTAAAGACCCTGAAGAGTTTCCATGCTTAATGAGCTCATGATCAAAATAGAGACTTACAGAGAAATGTCATATAAAAATTACATTAAATTGCAGATTCCATTATTTAGAAGGGATGCTAGCCTTCCATCATAATGACAGAATACAGAGATTTTTAAGCTATAAGGAGAAAAGGTTGATGGCTCAGGGTTGTAGAAATCCCAGTCCATGGCTGGGTATATTCACTATGCAAGATACGTTTTAAGAAATTCTCTTATTGCTGTTTCAGGGCTCCAGTGAGATGGCCCTTAGGGGCAAGTATTTACATGCAACTATGAGAGGCCCATAACATCTCTCTGAAAATTTTTGGACAAAAGTTTGCTTAGAAAAGTAGACAATTATTTAGCGTGTATGTGTGTGTGTGTGTGTGTGTGTGTGTGTGTGTGTAATTTCCATTCTCTGCAATTTACCATATGAATATACTGCTTTTAGTTCACCCTATATTCAAACGCAAAGCACTAATATATTGTGCTATGATGAAATAGTGAAACATTTGGCCCTAGCAATTGCCTGTTTGGATCCTTGACTCCAATTACTCTCCATGGGGCCACTCAAAAGGTCTAATTGGGATGAAGATGTCTTACGTCCTTCATCAACATGGATGTGACAGAGTTAATATCTATTTCATCAGTACAAAGACAATTGGAGAGGCTAAACCTCAGACCCAGTCAATCAATTAAATGGCTACTGAAATGTAGGTATTTGTGAACTATCTTTTTGTATGTGATATCAACCAGACATCTCTTCTATGGCAGGTCTCTGGTGACACAGGGTGTCAGAGTTCCTTCTGGATCAGCAGATCTCAGCTCCTTCAGAGCGAAATAAATAATAGTTGTCTAATGGAATTATGCATAATGTTTTACATTAGCATCTAATAATAAACTTGGTCTCTTTCATATTTTGAATGGTCAAAGAAATTCGCAGTATTCTCTACAGAGCGTCGGTGTGTTTTTTTTCCTACTACAATGTCAAAGTACATAGAGCTAGGTTGTTTCAATATTTTTTTAAATAAGACTATGGACCCAACATGTGTAATTTATTAGAATCCACAAGGGTAGAGTGAGCATAGTGATATCTGAATGAGTTCTACCCTCCTACCTTTTGAGGAGGAACTGTGGCATGTATTTGAGTGTCATTAGGAACTCAGGTGTGCAGATGAGTTTTAGACAGAAAGCTGCCTGTGCTGAAAGAATTGCAATGGTATTTCTGGAAAGTCAGTTCTGCTATAGACGTTGGAGGCATTTTGAGTCACAATTTTATATACTGAAGATTCCCTCTAATGGATCCCTTATGAGCAGGGTTGGATTTTTTCCACATTTTTATGGGATCTGATAACATTATACTACTGAACTCCAAATGCTGTGACATCTGATGTCATATAAAAAGGATTGCTAAACTTTTCAACAAACAGTGCCGTATAAATACAAAGCAAAGATACTAACAATTTTTCAAATAAAGTAGGAAAAAAAACTCTCTTTGGCAAGAAAATCTTGCAAGGGCCAGTGAAGGTATCTCATAAAAGTTTCTGATTCATTATGGTTAAGCATCAAGTAAAAAAAAAGAAGAAAAAAGAATGATTTACCACTGCCAGTGACCCAGTGACTCACCCTTTTTCCCCTGGCTGACATAAGTAGGTAAGATTATTGCCCTACTGAGCTGCCTGTTAGATCACTGAAACTGTATGTATGTGTCATAACTAAAAGGACACTAATATTTCTGAAGTTTGTGGCAGGGAAGACCATTAACCCCCATATAAATGCAAATGGTATGCTATTTAAATTTCTATTATGATAGGGAAAACATTGGCTAGTCTCTGTAAGACTTTATATGCAAACTCTAAATTTGATGATGTAAAAATATTGATGTAGGCCTGACTCTGAACTTCACATATCTTTAAAAATTTAAATAGGACCACAAAGATGATTTAATGAAGTGAATCAGATATGTAAAGCAAAAATTGGTAATAAACAGAACTCCACATCAAATGTAAACTTTCTTTGTCTTCCAGACATTTTCTGAGGTTTGTATCTGGAGGGTGGATTTACAGACAGCCAAAACAAGCTGTCAAAACAGTTTTCAAGGCTCCTGTGAGTGACTCTGGCATAATGCAGATGAAATGGTTGGCTGAACTTTTTCTCTTCAGAGCAGATTGCTCTGGCACTATGAACCTGTCATGTCTATCCACAACCCCAAGACAGAGGGTCCTAAAAACACTTTAAGAGGGTGACTTGTTTCTCATACGCCTAAAGATCTCATCACCATCAATTAGTATTAGTTAATCATCCAGGTCCATGGGGTGAGCTGAATTGCCTCCCATTTGAATAAAAGACCCTTCTACTATGAGAGCGCACCACCTCATTTATTCTACATTGTTAGGGAATGAGTCAATGTGTGATGTGAACTTTCTAGAGAATATAGGCATTTGTTAAAAAAAGAAATCAACTTACATAAAATCATATTGAAAGAAGTCTCTAGTATGTATCCATATCTACCTTTATTCTTACAAATTCCATAGGAAACAGATGCTAAATCCCTAAGGTCTCAATTATGAAAATTAACTATCTAATGCAGAGAACATAAGAACAGTTTTGTCTGGGAAGGCAGCACAGCATTGCCTTGGGCATTAGGCTGCTGGCAAACTCTGCCTCTGTCTCTTATTAGCTGCGCAAGTTTAGTCAGTTCTTTGAACTTCTGGTTTAAAGGGGACACATTAGGGACTGGAGAGATGGTTCAGCTATTAAGAACATTGGCTCCTCTTCCAGAGGACTAGGATTCAATTCTCAGCACCAACACTGTGACTCATAACAGCCTGAACTTCAGTTCTGGGGGATCTGAGACCACTTCTGGCATCTGCAGCTACTTTATGCAACATAATTTACAAACAAACATGAGGACAAAATACCCATCCAGAGCAAATAAAAATAAATAAATCTAAAAGATAAATATAAAGGGAATGCAATAGCATAAAAGAAAATCAATCTTTTACTTTTGTTATTGGCTAGTTTTGCCACCACTCTCAACATCTGAGATTTAATCTGTGAAACTGAATGTTGTGGAACCAGACAGCAGGTTTATGACAACTGCATGTAACAAAATAAGAAATGGTTTACAGCTCTCATAGCTAGAATTTTTAGAGTGGTTCTCACTTGACTTTGAGACATTGACTCCGAACCTTAGTGTGCAGGTTTCTACACATTTTATTTTTAAACTTGCAAAAATGCATTGACACATGAACTCATATGACTCCAAAAAGAGCTTGACCAAAAACAATCTGACAAAACAACAACTAGGGGACAGTGTAAGAAAATGACTGAAATTAAAAACTGGAAAGGTAACATTCCCATGTAACTTGAGATGGGGTCTGTACTGCCCTTGAGCTCCTTACTGTCTGTGACTATACAAATAAGAATAAATTAGCTTTCTCAGTCTGGAAAATTCTCATTTCATAAACTGGTTGTGGAGACTAAATTGGGCAATGCATATCAAATACAGTATTTCACATAGGAGAATGAAGTGTCAGCTATTACCATGATCATCATCTCCAATTGATGTAAATAACCCTGGACATTATGTGATGCTCTAAACACTTGTTTGATGAGATCTTGCATTTCCTCTTCCCTCTTTGCTTGTTTTCTTTAAAAGGATCTCACTGTATCACCAGGCTGGCCTCAAACTCATGATCTAGGAAGTCAGCCACCTGACTAGCTGGCTTTATTGGCCAGTATTGGTTGGGTATTTTGTTTTGTTCTCCCCCTCCCCCTCCCCCTCCCCCTCCTCCTCTTCCTCCTCCAACTTGACCCAAGTTAGAGAGTCATGTGGGAAGAGGGAACGTAGATTAGAAATTTGGCCCCCCTTGCTCTCTTCACCAATAAAAACATGGAGTGATGTAGAGAAGGTTAGCATACAATGATAAGATGAAATTCGAGAAATACTTTTGGAGAAAGGTAAACACTAAATAAGCAGCTTGTTTACTGTAATAAAGGCCATAAACAAAAGCAACTTTAGCTCTTTTCTTGCTTGTTGCATTTTATTCTACTCAGATTTGCTTGTTTTTATTTACTTTTTTATATTTTATTTTATTTTATTATTGTCACTGTTTGTTTTTTAAAGAGAGACAGAAAGGGTGTGGATCTTAATGGGAGAGGAGGTGGGGAGGAATTGGGAAGAGCAGGGGGAGGGGACACCATAATCAGAATATATTCTATGAATAGAATTCATTCTCAATATAAGAATAAAATTTTAAAAATGAAAATACCTTCATCAGCTTGGCTTGTAGGTAAGTCTGTGATTGGTATGGGAGGGGCCAGTCCACTGTGGGTGGTGTCAACTCTGGATGAGTGGTCTTGGGTTATATTTTAAAAAGTAATCTAAATGAGCTGCAAGGAAGGAGAAAGCAGCATGCTTCCATGGCCTCTCCTTCATCTAGGTTTCCTGCCTTGAGTTCTTTCCCTGCTGTTCTTTCTGGAAAGACTGCAAACTGAGATGACATCAACCTCTCCTCACCAAGTTGCTTCTGTTTATGGTATTGAGCATAGCAATAGAAAACAGACTAGAACAAGGCCCATTCCAATGATGAGCTCTTAACAGGACTAGACTTAGTTCCATGATTTTCACACTATACAAGGATTTACTTAATCATCTCTTTATGTCCACATTAGCACATTTAAAATATTTCATCATGACAATGCTGATCTTCATGAGTTTGTAACTCCTCCATGACGACAGGAAGGTAAAAATGGGAGTTTAGGTACACAGGGACAGGATGAAGTAAGTTTGAGTTTATATTATTATTAAAACATCATCTGAGATATCTGCTTTCTTTATTAATGATGGGCACCAAAATATAGGGAGCTTTGACTTTATGTTCAATTTGACTAATCTATCTAGACTTTCAAAGAAGAGAGAACCAGAGCACATGGAAATAATTACAGGCAGAAAAAGCATCTCAAAATATATAATTTCATCACCAATTACCTAGCTACATTTTTCTATGCTGGTCAGTGAAACTGACAGTGGGTTTGGTTTTTTTGTTGTTTTTTTTTTAAAGTATTTTATCAGAGTTTTTTTTTTCTCTTGCTTCTCTATCTAAGACAGATCTGAGCTTTGAACTCCCCTGGATGTTCCCTTGGCTAAGTCCACACTGCTCAGAAGACTTGAAGTTACCTGAAACAACCAATGGGACTTATAGCTTAACACTTGGACAACTGATGGGAGATGCTTAACATTCTGGGTTTAAATTTTTTAAAAATTAATTTACATGCGAGCATCCTCTGAAGTATGGAATGGATGCTTTGACATGTTTGTGCTTATTCAATGTAATTATGCCACTTCTTATTGGTGAAATGGGAGCATGAAAGCAACTATATACACTAAGTTTTTTTTATCTCTATTTAAGGATGTAAACATTCTTCTCTACTTAAGGATATAAAAATATTTCATAAAACATTAGTATTTTTCAAGGCTTACTGAAAACATTGCGGCATGTTGAGGATGAAACTTATCTAAGGTCATACAAAATCAGTACCAGATAGATAACAGAAAACAAATTTCTGAGGAAAGAATGCAGGGGCCCCACATCAATGACTGCTTTTATTTCTAGCATTTTCTGCATATACACATACACACATAAATGCTTCAAAAGCTAGCTTTCATGATGAACAAACATCAAACATTTTGTAATTTTAGGATATCATGTGATTAGCAATCTGATGTGGGACGTATTTCTGCATGCTGTGAATTATCATTGGATAACAAAGAAACTGTTTTGGCCTATGGCAAGGCATTTTAAAAGCAGGCAGGAAATCTGAGCATAGATAAAGGAGGGGAAGAAGGGTGGAGTCAGACAGAGACATTGAGAGCTGCCCCTGAGAGAGGAAAATATAAAGGAACTCAGGTATGTCACAAGCTATGTGGCAAGACAGATTAATAGTAATGGGTTGAGTTAAGATGTGAGAGCTAGCTAGTAATAAGCATGAACCATAGGCCGGACAGCATGTAATTAGTGTCTGAGTCATTTATGGGGGCCAAGCAGCAGTGGGTGGATCCAGACCTTGGGGCTAGGACATGCCAGAAACTTCTTACTACAGCAATCACCAAGTTAAGATTACTGAGAAACTTAAATCAACTGAAATAAATAACATAAAGTTGTTCAGAGGAAAGAAGCAGGCTACTACATTTCCAGATATTTTTAACAAAATGAAGAAAGCAAATGACCAAAACCCAAAGATGTCAACCAACTATAAAGTAACTGAATCCAATAAAGGATGGTACTCACTATGAGTGTGAGCACACATGTATGGATGCATGTACACTTAAGTGCATGTGTGTGGATGATGATCTTGAACTATATGCACTCTCCACTTTGCTTACTGAGGCAAGCTCTCTTACTGAACCTGGAGCTCACAGATCAATTAGTTTAGTGAGTCAGACTGAGCCAGGGACCCCTATCTTTGTGCTCCCCTTTCCCCAGAGCCAAGGCTACATGTAGACACCATGTCCACTTGGTTGGTTCTGACGCATTCAGTGGATGTAAACTCCAGTCATGCTTGCCTAGGAAACATGACTCCCCTAACAAGTCAACTCCTCCACTTATTATGGGCTATTTCCTGTGTCGTTCCTCTTCCATTCCCACACCATTGCCTCCATTTTCTTCTCCATTCCTCCTTTCTCATTTTCTTCTCCATGCCTCCTTTCTTCTGAAGAAGTACAGATTCATTTTGTGCTATAGCACATTAAAGGAACAGATCCAGTCTGATACATTTCATTCTGTAACACTTGTCCTAAAATTCCAAAGTACAGAAATGATGCCTTAAGGCAAAGAGTGAACCGTCTTTTTATTTCAGATACTGAATGCGGCAAGTCTCTTAGGGGCAGATTATGCTCAGTGTTGAAAACAATAATAAAGCCTGAGTCTGAGAATATGGGGAGCCAAGACTGCAAGTTTTGGTTTAACCTGAAGATATGTCACCTCACATAGAGCATTTCAATCTCCTTTCTTAAGCGGTTTTATTTCTGAGAAGACAAATGGCTTAGGTAACAGCTATTGATCTTGCCAACGCTGATGCTGTCACTTGGAAATTGATTTTGTAGCTTACAGGGAGATGTACTTGTGGCCCTGCAGAACTACTGTGAATTGGTGATGTGCCTACTGACAGCTCAGGGTTCCCTCCCCTTACAACATCAATTTGTTTTCCTCCCTCCCTCCCTCCCTCCCTCCCTCCTCTCTTCCTCCCTCCTCTCCTCCTTCTCTGTCTCCCTCTCTTTTCCATCCTTTCTTGGGCAAAAGTTCTTTATGTTTCTTTAGACAGTCAGTATCGTTTTCTTCACTCAAAATTTGATTCCTGGAAAGAGATCAAATTAAATTCATTAAATTTTAACAGGTTGGTGACAAGTCCAGGGGATGCACTAACCTCAAAGGCAAGTCTGAAATCCATTCAGATCTAGTGACTTCTTGTGTTGGCTACTCTTCCTTGCCAGCTTGATTGGGTTTAAAACTACCTCAGTAACCATGAAGCACACGTTTCAGTGTGTCTGTCAGGTTGTTTCCAGAGAATATTAGCTGAGGGGAGAAATTCAGCCGACTTCCCCTGACACCATGTATGGTCTGGGAACCTGAGAGGAAAAAAGGAGAAAGCCAGGAGACTTCCCACGTTCCTTTTGTGCTCCACTTCCTGGCCACAATGAAGTGCATGGCTTCATTGTGCTCTGCTGCATTCTCTTGACAAGAAGGACTTCTGAATCGTTTGAGGCCATGAACAAAATAGACCTTTTCAAGTTAGTTACTTCAGGCATTCGTTCTATCACAGAGGAGAGAGAGAAAGTAAGATGCTCTGCTCCTCAAACACAGTGTGAGTTCAATTCCTTTTGTTGCCTTGGCTGCCTCTACTGTCATGCAGTACTATGCCACACTCTCACTGTGGCTCTCCATGAGACCACACTTGGTCATGTGACCACAGCCTTATCATTCCTTAAAAAGTCTCTTCACAAGACATAGCCTCCCTAATCAAATGCAAAATGGCTCCCACCACAATGAAGATGATTTTCAATTCTACCGTGGCCTTGTAGCTCCAATAGAATCCACTAAGGTCCCTTTCCAAGGCTCTTCTGGTTACTGAATCCTATTGTTGCCTGACCCGCAGCACATGGACATTTTTGAAAAATATTTTTATTAGTTCTTTGAGAATTTCATGAAATACATTTTGATAATAGCTCATCCTAGCTCTTTCTTCTAATTTTTTTCTTTTCTTTTTCAGACAAAGTTTTTTTTTGTTTATTTGTTTGTTTGTTTTTTGTATAGCCTTGGCTGTCTTGAAACTCTGTAGGTCAGGCTGGCCTCAAACTCATGAGGCCTGCCTCTGCCTCTCAAGTTCTGTGATTAAAGGCATGTGTTACTACTGCCTGATCTAGCTCCTCTTTCTAATACGTCTATGATACAACTCCTCTACCCTAACCTTCCAGTTTTGTGTTTCTCTGTGTTTTTGATAATAACATATACATTCTAATTTGTGATATTCTTATAACCTTTGATATAAGGCCATCCACCAGGACATGGTCAACAAAGCAGGAGCCACACCCATCAAGAAAGCTGATTCTCCCTCCCCTAGAAGCAAAAAACTGCTAATAACTCCTTAGTTAGGGATAGGAGCTCAACAATTCCTTTCTATACCTAACAAACTCATTGATTGGCTTGACTATATGGATGTCTTGTACAGGCAGTGGCAATTTGTAGTGGGTTTATATTCTGTTCCATTGTAAATAATTGTCTTGCCTACTGGTTTAATAAAAATGCTGTTTGGCCAAAGGTAGACAGGAAATGTGAGAGGGGCTACCAGACTAAGAAAACTCTGGAAGCATCTCAGAGCAGTGCAGAGCAGAGATGCCTGAAAATTGCCAGTGAGCAGAGAGACACCACAGAGATGTCAGGAGACTCAGAGAAAAGAAGTTGAAATGCTGCTGAGAAAAGGTACAGAGCCATATGACTGAACAAGATAAGAATCATGGGTTGAGTTAAGGTGAAGAAGTTAGCAAGTTATATGCCTGAGCCCTAGGTCAATTATCATAAAAATAATATAAGTATCCATGTATCTCTGTGGGATTGTGAGACTGCCAGTCCATAGGTCAGAACCTGAGGAAAAGACCCAAAAGTCCAGGCCAGAAACCTAATACAACAAAAGATGTGAATTTGTGGGGAAAGAGATGCTGTTTCATTCCAGTCTTCCCTGGCCTCTGGCTCTTCCAATTTATCTATACCTCTTTCATAGTGGTGCCCAAGTTTTTGGAGGGTGGAGTATAATATACATGTTTCCTTTGTGGCTGAACATGCCACTGATACTTAGTCTCTACACTTTGAGTGGTTGTGGTTTCCTGTGTTAACCACCATCCACTATGTGAAGCAGCCTCTCAGATCTAAGAGCTGCAGTAATGTAGCCAGAAGTTTCTGACCTGTCTGGTCCAAGGTCCAGACCTGCAGTCTCAAAGCTGCTTAGACCACAATAATCACACAAAGACTTTTGTTAATCATAAAATGTTCAGCGTATGGCCCAGGCTTATTGCTTGCTAGCACTTTCAACTTAACTCAACCCACTTTTATTAATCTGTCATGCCACATGGCTCACACCTTACCAGCATCTTGTTTCCTTGGGTGGCAGCTTGCAGCATCCCTTTGATCCCTCCTCCTTTATCTATGCTCAGATTTATCTTTTGCCTTTAAGATGCCTTGCCATAGGCCAAAACAGCCTTTCATTAATTAAAGGTAATTCATAGCATACCGAAGGATATCCCACATCACAATATCACAGAGGAATACAGATATACAGTGCAGCTTGATACTAGCAGACATTCATTTTAACTTCAATTTTCTGAAACCCATGAGGCTCATTCCTATTTTTTGAATTTATCATTATTTTATTCTCTTTGCCTCGACTCCTTTTTTCAACCTCAGGTTTACTTAAGACATTTTCTGAGAGTCAACGTGAAAGAACACTCTGACAACATGTAGTTAATATACTCTCCCTCATTTCTGTTGTCTTTCTATTTCATTAGTGACTGCTATATGTTGCCAACTTCCATTATTATTATTATTATTATTATTATTATTATTATTATTATTGGCCCCTCTCACTAAAATAGAAAGTCTTCACCTTTCTTGCCTATCATTCTATTTCCAGTGTATTTGTTAGTGTCCAGTAAGCAGAAACCTTTTAACAAATGAACAATTAAGAACAAAAACAGTAACAGAAGGCTGAAAACTCTTTCAGACATTTTATCTTAATCAAATGGAGAGAACACTCTATGTTAGGAGAATTCTGTTGCTCGTGAGCTATCCTATTAGTGGAACTGGCTGTGTGGTCTTCCTCTAATAGAAACTCTCTCTGGGCAAACCATGCTTTACTCTGTAATTAATAATGGTCTCTTTCACATACTACAACATGTATTTATGTATGTGGGGGTGTGAGGAGTGTCTTCTTGTATGTGTTTTGGATAAAGATGTGAATACTAGCATAGTCCATTTTCTTGGCTTTTTAGTTTATTGTGGATAAGAAGAGTGTCTTCTTATATGTGTTTTGTATAAAGGTGGAATACTAGCATAGCCCCTTTCTTGGCTTTGTAGTTTATTGCATCAAGTGCACACAGATATAACCTGGCTACCACTCTTTATTGAGACCAATGGCCCTCTTAGCATAGAAAAAACATTACCTCTCTTGGACTACATTTTTTCCAATATCAAACCATCCTGTTACTCTTGATTATCAACCTTTTTGGATTGAGAGTCATCAAAGAAATTACTAAAATATCCGCCAAGGTATGTTTGCAAGGACCTTCTGGAGATTAGATCATCTGGAAGGAATAGAATAATCCTATGATAGATTCAAAACATGATGGCATTATTGAGAGTTGTTGAAAGACAGGAGATGAGGCTTAGTTGTAGGAAGTAGGTCATGAAGGTGGAAAAATTTCCTTTTGTATTCCTTTTTCTCTGCTTCCTGGCCTGCCATGAGGTGAATCACTCTGTTTCACCATGCCTTCTCTGCTATGATTAAATGGAAAAAAATAAGAGGAAAAAATAAAAAGGAAAGAACATGGTTACTCCTAGGTCTAAGGAAGAGAAAGTTGATTGTAGATAAAAGAAAGGGCATAACCAGAGGTGGGGACATTTGGGAGAGTACACAGTGAGTGAGACCAGACTGATCTGTGCTATGTGAGAGGATGGTGTGTGTGTGTGTGTGTGTGTGTGTGTGTGTGTGTGTGTGTGTGTGTATACAAGGTGGAGGTGCCAGACCAGGAGGCCAGGAAAGTAAAGGTAGCCGAAAGGGCCAGGTAACCAAAATAGTTGGATTATATAGAGAACAGCTTGGGGAAGGGTAGCCCAAACCCTGGGCTGGAGAAGATTATGGTAGAAGGTGGGGTGTGCCATCCAGGAAGGTCCAATCACAGGTAGGCACTGAGGGATGCAGGGAGAACCTGGCAGCCAGGCCTAATTGATAAGTTAAACAGGCACCTCAGCTATTTGTCCCTAGACCTAACAATGACAAACCGAATCCTTTGAAACCATGAGGTAAGATAAGCCTTTTATGTCTTAGGCTGTTTCTTTCCATCGTTCTATAATAGATTTATGAAGGAAACATATTCTTTCTGAGTTTCTGTCATGACTAAGATCCAAAACGAGTGAATAACAGAGGCAGGTTCATAAATGAGAGCTCCATATATCTATCCATGTAAACTGACATCATCTACATGTGACTGGAGTCATGTTATGTGCAAGGTATAAAATTCTGTTTTCATATTCTCTCATAATATTTCCCAGTAGTGGTAAGAATTGCAGGTTGGAGGACTTGAGAATATTCTTCTTGGAGTTTCAACTCTCAAACACAACATTTACGAGAAGCAGAAGGGGCTCCTGAGTCACTATCTCCATCCCCATCCAAGGAGCTATTGGTGGCTGTAGGATGGAGACTCATGTTTCTTTGAGGGTGCCCGTGCTTTTATGAAGAACCCCACAGCTGTGCACATGTGGGCAGCACTCATTGGATTTGGAAGATTGTTTTACAGAAACAGTCTTGAATTTGGAAAAAAGATAAACTGAGTTAGGAAGGGAGGGATTAGGTGACTGATATGCTTAATATATACTGTATTCTTCCATAAAATTAAAATAAAATGTGAGGAACTATCTTCACAGTCTACATGGGAAAACTTGGTCCCATGTTAACAACGAAAGACATTTCAAAGCATAGGAATTCTGTCTTTTTGACAGTATGAGGTATGACAAAATCAATTTTGTTTATACTTCTTAATAAAAACAGTGTTCTAAAAGTATTTGATAAACTCATCCACATAGGTTTATAAACGAAGTCCAAAATTTGGGGTGGTGCGCGGCTGGGAGATTTGCTTCAGCAATTTAGAAAGCCCCTCCTTGTCTTAAACCAGAGGAGTAAAGCTGAAAATGTAATTTTCCTTTGAAAATGTAGCAAGTAGGTAAGTCCTCATGACTAGAGGCAGAGATCACTACTTAACATTCTGAAACTGTTAGCTAATTGCCTCTATCTCTGTTACTTGAGTTCAAGTCTTCCTCACTCTATCAAATTTCTGATAATTATTTTTCTTACCCTCCATTTTCTTATCTCTGCAGTGGAAACAACAACACTGTATTTTCAGGCAGTCGTGAGATAAATACATTCAATGTGTCCGTCAACAAGTGTACTGCTGACTCTGAGGCCCACTATGACCCTGATTGTTGGTATCTGAAGACTGTACGCTCAGCTTGCTGGATAGATTTGGGGAAACAACTTATCTATATTTTCCCCTTCTTTCCACAAAACATTCACCATACTTCATCTTGCTTGTTTCTGCTAGAGAACAGAAAACAGGTCTATCAAAGTATCAAAACATTAATAATCAAAGTGAACAATTACTTTGTTGGCCCCGATATACTTTCTGAATTCCAACCTGATAGCTGCCTATTCAACTTCCTTCCCATTTTACATGCCTTCATTTTATGAAATGGGGCCTCGATAGTAACCAATTGCTAAGGAGAAATAACTGGCAAGGGCCTAGATCTTACATACCTAAGGGCTATGGAATGCCACAGCTTTTGTTTTTCTTAGCTAGAAGAGATTCAAATACTTAACCATGAATCATCTGAGCCAGGACTTCCTCGTGGTCACAGTGGCAGGCCTTGCTGAATCTTTCTTTTGTCAATGTCTGGATAATCAGGGGCCTTGGAGGATATTTACTCAACTTCTGATCCGGCTTTGCTCCCCCTTTTCCGTGCAAGTGCCCTCTGGAAAGCCTCAGCTCTTGGATTATTTTTTCTAGGATTCCACTGAGCCTTTCCATATTAGCGATAAGTGGGAAGCTTTCGTGATTCCTATCCAACACATTCTTCTGTTCTCTGATGTTACTCCGTCAACAAACAATACTGAGTACCTTCCATAGGCCAGACACTAAAAGACCTACTACAGAAAAGGTTGAAAACAGACAAGTTCCATATGAAAGAAAGCATAGTCTGATACATGCTACAGAGGAGTTAAAAGGAAAAGATGAAGAACTGTATGGGACCATGTGAGGTACATTGTGTAGGAGCGGGACCAGGAAAGAAGTCTCAGAGAGATTTACAAAGGAAATTGCACTTCATTGTTGATGAACTAAAGTTCCCAGGGGCCGTAAAGATAGAGACTTGACACATACAAAAACGTGGTGGTGATGGTACAAGAAATAATAATTGTACCTCACATTTGGACAAAACATACATTCCAGTCATGTAGTAGTAGGCAAGAACCTGATAGCTGACACTAGACTCCAAAGCACAACCGTCTAGAGACAATGGTGCTTGTAACAAGGTTCTATAATGTCTCCTTAAGAAAGCATTTCATTAATACACGGGGAAATTAGTTTTTAATCAGGTAACAATTAGTAGATAATTGTTTAACTTCTAAAAGCACTTATTACATGAGTTCATTAAGTAGTTAGTTCTCACCACACATTCAGGTTATTGCCTTACTAAAATCTGACTTTTTCAGAACTCATAGAAATTACAATTAAAATATTAATAATTTTTATGTGTTTTTCTAAAATTCTATTTTAAGCTTTTAAAAGAAATGCTTATACTTACTAAAGTGATCTCATTATGCCAAGTACAATGTCCAAAGTATAACAATTAAAGAAAGTCCCTGCAAGCTAAGTAAGTAGCTGAATGCATGTGGTACATTTGTATTGAGGAAGAAATGCCATCAGACAAGTGAAGAAAAAAAAAAACTCATTTGGATTTTGCCATGTGATCTGTAGCAACTGCAAGGTGACAAAATCAACAATCAAGGGATTATATTTAATAAAACCATATTTTTAAAATGTCAGTGATTTCCATGATCATGAGTGAGAAGCACATATGTAAAAGGTACACAGGTTTATGCATATTTCCCAAATAGACAACTCTGGGAAGAAGATGACATATGATGTCCATGATGAGAAGGAAATGCACGATATAGTCCTATTAATTGTGTCTGTATGATGTGGGCAGGTCGCTGGCACTGAACAATACAGAGAAGGTTAAAACTCCAAATTTAATGATATTGTATTTCAGAGTAATAGGATTTTGGAAAGCTTTCTTTGTTAAGCATATTGAGGGACTAATTACACTTTTTATATTAATCATGTATGATTTATGTAAAAAAAGCTATTTTTACCTTGAGAGGTTGTGAATTCACAGCTTAGTGCATATTGTCAATAAGTAAGCAGGTGGCAGAAAGTCACATGGCATAGTCATTCATAATATCTGTTTTGAATCTAAAGTTCCCAGGTTTGACCCAAACTAGAAATTTAATTCTGCACGCTTTCAACATTGTTGACTTCAAATTAGTCAAAGTAATAGCACCTACTTTCATAGAGTTGTGAAGGGGATCCATCAATAATTACTTGTAAGTCACTTCCATTAATGCCTGACATGGACTAAAAAATATACTGATAATTGTTATGTTAAATAAATTGTTATAATTATCTTAGTTAGGGTTTCTATTGCTGCAATGAAACACCTTGACCACAAAGCAAGTTGGGGAGAAAAAGGTTTATTTGGCTTATGCTTCCTTCACTGTTCATTACTGAAGGGAGTCAGGACAGGAGCTCAAACAGGGCAGGAACCTGGAGGCAGGAGCTGATGCAGAGGACATGGGGGGCGGTGCTGTTACTGGCTTGTTCCTCCTGGCTTGCTCAGCCCACATCCTTATAGAACCTTGGACTACCAGCCCAGGGATAGCACCACCCACAATGGGTGGGGCTCTTCCTTATCAATCACTGTTTAAGAAAATGACTTACAGGCTTCCCTACAGCCTGATCTTAGGGAATCTGAGGCATTTTATTAATTGAGGTTCTCACCTCTCAGATGACTTTAGCTTGTGTCCATTTATTATCCAGCATAAAAATAGAGTATCCTGAGTGCTATAAAGAAACTCTCCAAGGAAGACTGAGGAGAAGTGACCCACTCAGCCAGCCAACTGTCAAGGAGAGGATGGGATGGCATCTCAAAGCAGAATAAAACTAGATCACTGGTGAACTCAGAACTAGCAAGGCAGAAAATGGCAAAACATACTTTCCAGATAAACAGGAGGACAATGCAATAGCCCAGTGGGGAAAAGACTACTATTGCTATCTTCTACTTCCTGGGTCAAAGGTAGTCAAAGTTGTTCATGTCTGAAGAATGAAATCAGAATTTTGCCTATCCCATCATGGGGTTGTGTGAGTGCTGTATTTATGTCTCCTTTATTGGACATATTCTCCCCACCCTCGCTCATAGACAGAGGTCTCACTCTGTAGACCAGGCTAGCCTAGAACTTACAATATAGCCCAGGATGGTCTTGACTCATGGTGATTTCTGCTTTAACCTCCTTGGGGCTGGTATCAGCCCCCAAAGCCAGCTTTCTTTACTGTTCTGAATAAATACATCCTTCAAAATCCCATTGCCTTATCTATTGAGTTCTAATGCACAAAATCATCTTGTTGGATAAGCTGTGCTAAGTGCCTATCAATGGCATCTGAACTTGTGTAAAAGCCCAGACAGGTGTGTAACTCCCGTTAGATATTCCAAGTTAGGACATCACACAGTGGGTTTTCATCATGCCTGAGCGAGCCCATGGTGATCACAGTTAGTCATTTCTCTGCCTCCCCACCTTCTGACCTCATCACTACCTTATTGCTCACACTTCCTTCACTTACCTCAGCATTTATTCAGATTATGATGTAAAAGTCCTCAGGGCATATGATTTGAATATGGATCAAAAGATAATCTTCTCTTTGTTAAAAAAAAAAAGAAAAAAGTGCCTTGAATATTTACCTATGAAGGAGCAAGTTATGAGCAAGACTTTGATTGGAAAGATGAGCAATAGATGAGCGGAGGCAGGGAGGGGGAGGGAAAGAGGTAGCTGTCCCTGCTGAAGGAAAGAAAAAATATGGTAAATTGTTACAATTGGAAAGCTGGAAGGAGATACTCATCCATGGGGACTTCCATGATGACTACATTTGGAGGATTTTAGCATTCCTCAAAAGGGCAAAAGAGATTGTCATCAGGTCCAATAATGGGAAGGGAAATAGAAACTATAAAACCACAAGATAAAAGCCAAGAAAGTAGAGGTGTACGTGGGGAGGGCTGGATCTTAAACTCTAGATAGGGAAAAAGGAAACATAGACAAAGAACAGGCTTCACTGACCCCCAAACCTAAGGATACCCTGACTTTAGTGACTACGCAATACTTTAGAAAGAAGATTTTACCATCCCAAACAATGTCATGACTGTGGATCCCATGGGTATGACCCAGATCCATCCGGAAGGGAAACTCATGTTCCTAACCACTGAAAATCTGGCCTGGTGATACCTCACAGTGTAAGCCTTCCATAGGAACTGCCTTCAGCTGAAAAACAATCCTTTAGCTTGCCCCAGAAGCATGTCTTTTCCTAGGGGTGAGCTTCTAAGACTCCCAAAGAGATACCCACCTACCTGACCATGGAACTCTTTGTGGTTGAGAGCAGTTGGAAGGGGCTGGTACCATCCCTGAGGTGGTGGGACATGCTGAGGAGTCTGAATTAAGTGAATCCCAGATGCCCTCCCTCTGCAACCTCCAGACCTTCACAGGAGCTTTCACAAGTGGAGCCCGATGAACTTGCAACACAAAATCTCTATCCACATTTGTGAATTTGATTGAAAGTAATTCATCAGACCCATCCTATCATTCATTGTCTAGGATACAATCAAGTCTGCTGCCATTGAATGCAAAGACAGTCCACACATCCTAGAAGCTGAAGTTTCGCTCTGTACCACTTCCTTTTCTTACATAAATGCAGTTCCAAATTCAGCCTGAATTAATGCCCTTAATACTTCTTCCCTTGGGGATTTTTGTTTGCCTTCTAGTGCTTGAATTGTTGGGAGGTTAACCTAGGCAATACTTGTTGCTATGGCAACCAAGGATGGATTTCTTGTCAAGCCCTGCACAGCAAGACCAAGAGTCATCGCTCTGGACTTCATCTTTTACATCTTTTACTATAGTTCACATTCACTGAACCATTCACCAAACATGCTGTTTGTCAATTTTGCTCTTTTTGCATGGATACTAACATACATCAAGATCAGTAAAAAAAATAAATAAATAGTATATACTCTGAGACCATGGCTACCAAACCCAAAAGAATTGGATGATAATCTGATACTGTCTGTTTTACTAAGTCCCATGTAACTTTCTTCTCCTTCACTACAAAGTAACAGTTTTACATTTTCTATACTCACCCTCATCCCTCATCAAAGTTCAGTGGCAAATGGAGAATTTACAGCTTCACAGCTAAGAGGAATGTGTGATTCTGACATGGGCAACTATGCTTTTCCAATCACCCCCATCACCCTTTACTATGTCATGTTGACTCTCCAACAGGACTCAGTTCAAGGCCTAAATTAGGAGCACTGGTGACAGTCCTACAACTGAGTGCATTATGCTAATAGGGACCAGCCATCTCTGTACAGTGAGCTCTTGTGATGGTCTTGTTATTGCTGTCTCTACCCCATAGTAATGGGAGCTGTCTACTAGATGAATCTGAAATTAAATAACTGGAAAGAAATGACCAGGCTTAATGCCATATAACTACTTAAAAAAATATAAAATACAAAGCAGTTCAGAACTTAATTTAAGCAATGTTTCCTTTCTTCAAAGGGAGAAAAAAATTCAATTTGGGGGCATACAGCCAAGTGCTTTGCCCACTGCATTATGTAGGATTGTTAATGTTTAACCATGTACAACAAATTTGATACTATCTTCCTTAAGAGATTCATAAAGACGGCCTTCTGACTTTGAGTGACATGCTGATCAAAGTAATTGCCTTGGGGAAATATTCTCAGTGACATGCTAACCACAGCTGCTATTCCAAGCCCTTTGGAACACCGTACCACATGCAGACACACCTTTTCTGTGAGGACTGTGGTCATCTTATATTCCTATCTACCCAAGAAGATAATGGTGTTCTCAGAAGACGTCTTAATTTGAGACATTCTCTTTCTGTGCAGTTGAATCTCAACTATAAGATATTTTTTCCATTTCATGTTAAAGATAAGAAGAGAGGAAAATGGCTTCCAAATATCATATTGCTTCAAACATCATATTGCTTTTTACGTTTATCCCTGTTCCCTAATTATGAAAGGACAGCATGTGTTTCTCTCCCTAAATTCCCAGGCAACATGAAAGTCCTCCCCACACTTCTGCCAAGACCCAGCTGACTTTGTCTACTGCTCATCAATATCAGTGAGCACAGTGAGTGAGTGAGTGAAGGAGGATTGCTTCATATATATATATATATATATATATTGTTTTGATTAAGACTTGGTCTCCCTATGGAAGATGGGAAGAAAGGTTTGTGGGAACCAAAGGGATCAAGGACACCACAAGAAAACCCACGGAATCAATTAATCTGGACTCATAGGGGCTCACTGAGGCTCAACAGCCAACCACAGAACCTGCATGGGACTGGCCCTCTGGACATATATTTACCATTGTGTAGCTTGGTCTTCTTGTAGGACTCCTAACTAGGAGTAGGACTATTTCTGACTCTGTTATCTGCCTTTCAGACCCTTCCCTTCTACTGGGTTTCCTCATCCAGCCTTAGTAGGAGAGAAGGTGCAGTGCCTTGTCTTATGAAACTTGATATACACTCTCTGGCTGATATACACATACACAGCACACTTGCCCTTTTCTGAAGAGAAAGGTGGAGTGGATGGGGGTGGGAGCTGGAGGGAGGAACTAGAAGGAGAGGCGAGAGGGAGGAAGGGGAAATTGGGATGGATTGGGCTGGAAAAAATCAAGCAATTAATTTTTTTTTTTAAAAAAAGGACTTGGTCTTAATATGTAACCCAGGCTAGTCTCTCAAGTCTCTCTCCCTGGTGCTCTCTCTCTCTCTCTCTCTCTCTCTCTCTCTCTCTCTCCCTCTCCCTCTCCCTCTCTTTCTCTGCCTGTTGCTCTTGCTCTCTGTCTCTGTCTTTCTCTCTCTGCATGCATATACATATACATGCATATGTTTATATGTAGAAGCCAGAGATCAACCTTGGGTATTTTCTTTTATCATGACATTCTTTGTTTGTTTGTTTGTTTGTTGTTTAAGATGTGGTCTCTAACTGATTGAGAGATGGTTCAATAGTTAAGAGCACTGGCTACTGTTCCAGAGGATCTGACATTGACTTCTGGTCTCTGTGAGAGCAAGGCTTGAACATGGTACACAGGTATACGTGTAGGAAAAAACATTCATACCCATTTTCAGAAAAGGTCTTTATTTAGCCTGAGGGTCACTGTTAGGGTAGCCTGGCTGTCAAGTAAGGCTCAGGCTGCCATCTGTTTTCACTTTTCCACTACTAGGATTAGAAGCATACATCATTATGTGGTGCTTTTTACATGGGGGTTGAACTCAGGTATTAAGCTTTACATGTCAAACACATTTGAACACCAAACTTTCTCCTCAGTCCCTAATTGCTGCACTTACATGGTGCAGGTTTTCATGTGGTAGATTTCCATGTGATGAGTCTGTCCATGTTTAATGCTCTTGCCTTCTGTAATAACAAAGGATATTCTTTAACATATCTGCATTTTTCTACTTCTTTGTCCATAGTAAACCGACTCAGAGACTCCAGATAAGCTTGTTGGGGATTATCTGCCGGCTCTCATTTACCCCTTCATCCCTTCTGATTGGCTTACTAACAAAATTACCTTTTAATTATGTTATCCAGGGCCGCACAGATGGTTCAGTGGGTAATAACACTTGCTTCCAAGCCTGTCCATCTGAGTTCTATCACTGCACCAGGACAACGGAAAGAAACACTGACTCCCAAGAGACTCCACATGCATGCTATGGCATTTTTGTGGACCTCCAAGTAACAAAAACATGTAATATAGTAATCAGTCTTTTTAGTAGCAAACTATTTTGTCTTGCTATTACAGCCTACCTGAAGTTGAAAAACTTGTGAAGAAAGGAATTTCCTTTAGCTAACAGTCCTGGTGGTTTAAGAATATGGGCTAATATCAGCTTGGTTCTGGTGAGGGCCTATGAAGGACTACATTTTGGTAAGAATTCATTACAAGATAGAAAGAGAGATCATATTAGGAGATGAGAGAGAGCAAACTAGCTCTTTTTACAACTCCCTGCTTTCCTGAGAATAAACATGCTACTACCCCTGAGCCACTCCCAAGAGAAAGCTGTGGACCATTTATGAGGGTAGAGTAAACATGAACTAAGTCAATTGTCATTATACCTCACTTCTTGAGACTTCCACAACCCCACCACCACCATATCAGCACTCATGTTTCTAGCCATTAAACCTCTGGGAGCAAAACCACATATAAACCATAGCCTGTATTAGCAGAACTGATTACAGAGACCCTTGCTTTCTAGGTGAATTTGCTTTAATATCTAAGTTGCTAAAGCAATGCACAATGCAACTTATTTCTTTTCCTTTTTTTTTTTTTTAGTCAGAAATCCCTGCTTCTCTGTCAGGACAGCAGCTAAGCATAATTATTAGCATGTAAAAGAGGGTTTGTATTACATCATCGTTTCTCCTTGTCTTTGCTTCCTTTCTATTCTGACTTAAGTACAAAGAATTAGAATGTGGGGAGGAACCTCATCTTTCATCTCACTGCCAACATGGCACTGCTGGTATCTGACATACTAAGGGCATTCAGAGACATTTGGTCCCCGTGCATAGCTGGAGGACTTCTAGTTCCTTCTTCACTGACTAACAGGATACACAAGACCTCTCTGAAGAGCTTGGAGCTCTTGAAATCAAAATCTCAGTGCACATCAACATCCTTGAGGTTTCAAGTACTCATCTCATTGCCAAAACTGTCTTATGATCAAAGGTCTTGCTCAACTACGGTTTTTTCCTTAATCATTTCCTTATTTATAAGGTTCTTAGTGGTGTCCAAAATGAGAGTTGGAAGACACCGCTTTAATGCATATCTGCTGAACTTTTAAGAATATAATCTTTGCTTTTAAGTTGATGCTTCTGGTATATACGCTTTTGAACTCCACGGTCAGGAATCACTCATCCCTTGTCTGGTGTGTTTGCGATATAAACAGGATGTGTTGATACAAGTACAGGTTGCAGATCCTTCACCAGTAACACTTGGGACCAGTGTTTTGTTTTGTCTCAGTTGGATTTTAAATTTGAAAAAGGAGATTTTAGATTTATTTGAGTTTTACTAGTTGAGCATCCCTTATCCAGAGAGTCATAATCTAAAATTTTACCTTGCTGGATTAAAGGTCTTCCTTTATTTCCTCCCTCCCTCCCTCCCTTCTTTCCTTCCTTCACTTCCATTTTTCTTTTCCTTTCTTCCTCTCTCTCTTCCTTTTCTTTCTTTCTTTCTTCTACACTTCCCTAAAATTGGTGTAAGAAAAATAAGAATGATGACAAATATTGATGATAATTACAACAAAGACACACTTACAAAGCATTAAGAATTATGCTTGGATCCAAAGCATCTAATTAATATTAAATACAATGTAATTTAAACATTAAAATAAGTCTTTGAAACGTATAACTTTATGTCCCTCATTTTACAGTCGGGGCCACTGAGATGCAGAGGTTTAAAAGCTCATTCAAGGGCTTTTCGCCCGACAGTTCCACACTGAGCACCCGAGTCCAGGGCTACTCCAGCGTGGTTTCTTTTCAAGCAGCATGCAAGCAAGTGAGTTTTGGGAAGATTTTAATAAATACAAAGAAGTCAATGCCCTGAAAATACTTCTACAAACATTGCGAGATGTTTACAAATCATTTTTCACATTGTGACCTACATCTTCTAGTTTATTTTCCTGCAATGCATTATCCAGAGGTAAGGCAGAGTGAGAGTGAATCTAAAATAACAGATGGCAGAGGATCTACCCATCAAAGTTTGGGACTGGGAAGGCTACATGATTTACAAAACTCCAGAGCTAGCTCTCAGATTATCTTAATGTTGTCGTCCCCATTAGCGGCTCCGCCATTCCCTTTTATGTACACCTGTATACAAAAATGGCCTTCTGAAGCATGAAAGCCTAATTCCCAGTTCCTGGCATTGAGGCAAGCCCAAGCATGAAGCATGACAGCTCTCTCCTGGGAAATTAACATTTTCTAATCAACAGCCTGATTTGAAGGAACAGACTGAGCCAATGGCTGGATTTCTCTCATGATCATTTTGGAGTTTCCTCACTTTATAGGGTATATGCCTGTTGGACCATGAGAAAACAGGCTACCCATGTTTCCCTAGGTGTAATCCACAAGAGTTTTCAGAAACAGGATGTAAACGTTTCTAGGCTTTGCCTGTAGTATGCCTGGGATTATCAGAGGTCCAAATGAATAGCAGTGACAGTTTCAGATGGGAAATTCTTGTAAGGGCTTTGACACTAGCCTTGTGGAGACTGGCATTTCAGAGGATTCCATCTGCCATTTCTGGTCACTTAACTACCTTACAGTGGATTCAGTTCCTCACATGCCAATGAGGGGAGTGGAAGACAGAGATAATGGCCTGGTAAAGATGAGCTTAGAAATATTCTGGAACAGCTCTGGTGAAATCAGGACACCAGTATTGTGAGATGGGTTTCATTCCTAGATATCACAATAGAAACTGTGAAACAATTAGAAAATCCATTGTCTACCAGCCTTCTGCTCAGATCTATGCCCCTAGACTCCTTAGGTCCATACAGGTTTCAAACTCCTCTCATAGATAAACTTAGAATTC
The DNA here is from genome assembly GCA_004025045.1 of Sigmodon hispidus. NCBI lineage: Eukaryota > Metazoa > Chordata > Mammalia > Rodentia > Cricetidae > Sigmodon > Sigmodon hispidus. The sequence continues at coordinate 72,955 of PVIH01004393.1, forward strand.
TAGATCAGAGACCAAAGAGTAAAAAGAGGAAATGAATCAAATTCCATCCACTAAAGGGGGAAAAAGTGTCTAGCATCCCCTCAGGACAAAGGTCAATGTAGCAATGTGCATGTTGATAACCTATGACTTAATCCTTTATCAAATGATAGCTCACTGTTTTCCATCCCCAAAGGGTGGATGGTGGCATCAGTTTCAAAGGGATACCCTCCCAGGGAGGTGTCTTAGGGAAGGCAGGGGTGAGCAAGCTTTGTTTCTGGACTGCTGTGTGCTGTGGCTGCCTTTCATGACAATGATTTTCCACCTCTGTGCTCTAAATTAGTCTCTTTTATTTATTTTTTTCCCCAAAAAGAAGCAAAGGAAAGCCCCCAATATTCATGTCAGTATCAAAAGGAAACCCAGGAAGACAGAAAAATCAAGGCAGAAAACAAAAGGATAGAAATTTCAAGTTCATAGTTGGAGATGGAAAGTTAAACATGGATGAGTTACTTAGACTTGTAGGGTGGGGTGTGGAGCAGAATGGATTGGGCAAGAAGGAGGGATCCTCTTTACACAGGAATCAGAGATGACATCATATGCTATTTTATGTGGTTTTTAAAAAGCATTTAGAGAAACCAAATGTACTTCATAAAGACATCACTCTCCCAAACAGATTCTGAGCTAAGTGACTATACGATGTTTGGGATGTATGTTTGGGCAGTGGTCCTCATCTTCAGGCTCTTAGGTCCCAGGTACCAACCCATGCATGCTACAGAAGTGGTGAGAGCACAAGAATTTTCAGTATCTAAGGACAGGATAAAACCTTGTAAAGCACATCACCTACTTTGTAATTTATAAATGAAGAAAATTAACACAAAAATTGTTCTCATGAGGCAAAATATCTCAGTCATGGTTAAAAAAAAAAAACCCTTACTTTTGGAGAAAATTAAGTAAGGTTCTAGTTTATTATATACTTAGTCATCTACAGCCAGGATGAGCTTGCCAAGGGAATATTATATCAAGAGATTTTTCATTTTCCAAGCTGCTCAGCATTGTTTTCAATACCTCCTAAGAGCTGTAGTAGTGATACAATACCCCAGAGCACACTGGAGAAGACATGGACTGCATCTCTCAGACCTGGGACCAGTTATTGGTGGGATGTAACTCACACAAGTAAATCCCAAGACTGATATACCAGATGAATGAGTGAAAAGAATTGTTATCTGCATTGTTTTTCTAAAAAACAAAACCTTTATCTTGAAGTCGCTTTATCCTAATATACTTACAAATTATCATTCATCAACTATATATGTCCATGCTACATAAAATATCAAGAAAATGGAATATACTGAAATAATATCAATCCTCACTACAAACTATATATACATATATGTGTTTAAAGCCTATTATTGTTAGACACAGAAAATCTCCTGTAAATAAAGAAAAAATAATTATTTTTATTTTAACACCAGAAATGAGATATTTTCTCACAAATTTAGAAAAAATTAGATGAAGATCATTGGGTGCACAGTTCCCAGCATGACAGCATTCTAATTCCACATAACCAAAATGATGAAAAGGGTGAGGTCTGGCTTAAAGCATCATGAAGAAAATCAATCAAAGAAACAAAAGAAAGAACTGAACTCCATTAAGGCATCCATGATGATTTTGAAAGATACATCAAAAGCAGAGCTACTTTGTGGTCAACTAAGTTTCAGATATGGATTTATTTGTGATGGTTTTAAAGATTATATTTTCTATATTTAGTATCTGCAGTGATTACTCAGTGTGTAAAGTGCTTTGAGGTTATGAGATCACTAGCGGAGTTATCAATTCCGTGTAAAATATATCCCGTGAAATACTTCTGTCCTCGGTGTTTTGGTTTTTGTTTCCCATCCCATGGAAATCATTATCAGGGGATGTGGTATAGAAGTAGTGAGAAGAAAATAAAAAATAAATAAAAAATATATAAAAACCAAGACTGCTAACTGCTACCTAGGCTTTTTCACTAGCTGTAAACACATTCTAATATTAGTAGCCACATGATATTAGAAAGATGTTGGTAGCACCTAACAGCATAAACTACCCTTCTAGAAAGGTTTATAAAAGGGTATGAGATGCCTAAATTCAGAACACTTTTGACTTCCTTGAATGATCATTATCAATATAAGTTATAAAATCATATCGTCAAACTTGGGGGTGGGAGGCAAGGCGAGCAATAGTTCTTAGTGATTTGTGAGGTCATTTTGAAATTGAAAGCAAGGAACACAACATCATTTACTTGGCACTACTGTAATGGAGGCTATATCTTCCATGGGTATCATCAAACTTTAATTACTTAAAATCCCATACATCATCAGTAACATAGGATATTATGAAGAAGAACCATTTTCCTGAGAAGCAATTACACATGAATGATTCCAGCCAACACCCCACAAACACACACACAATTGCCAGAACTTTTAGGAAGGAAATTGCTTACCAATTCAATCAAAAACAAGAAAACAAACAAAAGCAATGAATTTGCTCCAGCACACATATTTTTCAGGGTAATATAGTAATAGTGTGTGAATTGCCTTTAATCTGGAGATACAGGTTGTTAGTATCAGCATCAATGAGATGATTCTAGAAATCCCAAAGCAAAATTATACACATATGATAGAGATGTATGAGTATGACATGCATTTTGTAGCCACATGAACATATTTGGGAACAAACTAACTTCCCTACAAGATAATGAATGACAAGACTGGTTTGGAAACAGTTTCGGAATTGATAGTATAAACTGATATTTAGAATAATGATGTTAAGAGTTGTTTGTGAACATTCAGAGACTAGACAAAGCCATGGTGTACCCACAATGGAGTAATTACTTGCTAGGTTCACTGATGTTTATAATTTAAAAATCCTAACATCATGACACACATAGACACCAGTGTTTTACAAGTGTGAGAAACAGCTTGGTCACTGTCCACAACTCTCATGTAGCAGGATTAGAACTGGGGTCTTTCACATGTGCTGTTCTCGCCGCAGCCAGGTATTATGCTCTGTAAGTTAAGTGTCCATTCAAGGGTAGCCTGTGGAAAAATGTCATTTTACATTTATATTAATTTGATATTTATATGAATAGACATATTATAAGTAAACCTCTAGAATCCCAAAGCCATAATAAAAAATAAGCATAATGTTGAACTATTCCTAATTTCCTCTGTTACTCCTTTGAGGATGCATAATTTACATATCCCTTCCTTAAACTTACTCATGTTCTTTCTTGTTATAATAGTTTCCATAATCTACTATGCACTAAATAAAGTGGTATAATTTATAGTTTAAAACAACAGAAAAACAAGATAACACAAAACAAACAAAGCACCTCTTTTGAAGTTCATGGTGTCATCTAGAAAGAAAAATAGTGTATCAGACCATATCCTCTATTGACTTCCTCAATATTTTATAGCATTGTCTTTCCAATAGCTAGCTGTTCCCAGTTGGAGCATTCTCTCATTACAATATTTCTGACATATAAAAGACACTCTATCCTGCCTGGTTTTTGAAATTTGTTCCATTTTGTCTGCTTCTTACAAAGGCAGTGTTTGCCAAGTTCATATACTTTCTGCAGACCTACAACAGTTACCAAAGGTAGCCTCATTGGCAAACTATAAAGCCATTTCCATAGTTTTTGTCCTCTGAGAAAGTCAGGTGAGGAACTCAAATCCACACTTTCATGAGATGGCCTAGGTGTGGCTGGTCCTATCTCCACCATGTCCCTGCAAAGAGCGGGCCCCACATTCTTTCTGTTCAAAGACTTCAGAGAAAGCACATCAACAGACACCTTATGGATCTCCAGCCAGCATCATCTCCACCCACTCTCAGAGAATCATAGTAGCTCCTAAGGTATCAGGCTGGGAGTTTTCTGAGGCCTTGAACTTTTCACCTCTCTATGTGGCATCAATGATGGCAGCCAGGCTTTGTTCACCACTCTTACCCTGTCTTAAGTGAAAAAGGTGTTACACAACCCCATCCATCTGGCCCACTTCCCTTACTCTGAGTCAGTTGAACTTTACTCTACTGTTGACATGAAATAGTGAAATCAGTCACGAAGCAGGGAATTTACAGGCAGGAAAATGCAGCTGAACAGAAGGCAACTGCCTTGACTTAGTGTAAATGGGTATAAAACTATAAACAGAACTACAGAATAATATTTAGCCTCTTTCTTAGACTAGACCACTATAAAATTGGGCAAAACTTCTTTGAGTAAATCAATGAATACTACATTTTCATTTTTTTATTTTGTAAAAGTTTCATACTTATTAAAATTACATTGGAATATTAATAAAAAATGGTAATCACTGAAGATAACTCAAAATACTTTTTAGTAAGTTTTTTGTTGTTGCTGTTGTTTTTGTTTCTTTAAAGTGGGGTTTTACCATGTAGCTCTGGCTGTCCTGGGGCTGGCTCTGTAGGCCAGATTGATCCTGAGTTCACAGAGACCTGCTACCTTTTCCTGAGTGCTTGGACTGAAGGTGTGCATCACACCAGCTACTGAGTTATTCTTCAAATTCATTCTAGTGTAGTAAAGGCTCCTTATCTGAGTCAGGTGCATGCCTACCATTTTTTTAAATATATATATATTTTCTATCCTTGTATATACTTATTCAAGGTCCCTTCCACCTCCCACCACATCCGGTCACTACATTTTCAAAGGACAGCTCTGACAAGCAAGTGTGGAAGAGTATCCTACACTATTTTGAGAATGATGCTCTATAATGCAGAAGGAACAGCATATAAAATGTTGGAATTCAGGGTAGAGAGAACTTTGAACCAGTAATGAGGAAAGACTGGTTGATTTGGATGAGTTTATAAGGCTGTGTCTCACCCCCACCACACACATACACACACACAGAGGCATCTTAGTGGTTCTGGGCTTGTCTGCTCTGAAATATGTGCTTCTAAAAGAAACTCAGGGTGAGTTTTGTCAGAATTTATTTCAGATCTGTCTTGGTAAAAATTGGACTGTCATCAAATATATAAAATACTCACAGAGCAAGAAAAAATTCTAATGAAATTATAGGAATTACTTCATCGCTCACAAAAAGTCTCTTGTAATTGCAGGCATTACAGCACTCCAAATTTTTACATTTTGCTTTCAGACAGATTAAAGTCTCAGTCTTAAGCTTCAGAGTAATTCTTAAACTTATAATTTCTTAAAGCTTCCCATACCCTTAGCTTTCTCCAAGTACTTCAAAATATCAAACCTCACCAGAATTTTAAAAGGATTTATTTCTGTGTTCTCTTAGGTCTGGATATTCCAGCTGTGCCCTTCAGTATAACCTTGGAATCATTTCTTCCTCACTTTCCAGTTCTTTTTTTTTTTTTTTTTTTTTTACCTAAGAACAGATGCCTTGAAGAGAGAGGGCAGTGCCTAAATCCTTGATGGAAATGTAGCATCCCCTCACTTGCGTAGGTATAGCACCCTCTACTGCTGCAGGGGAAACAAGCTTTGCAATACTCTCCCAGTTTAGCTGCTCCTGTAGCATCCTTTACTAAAGGAAAAAAAAAATCACTGTAGGGAGAGGTCTTATCTCTTCTCATTCTTGCATTTCCTCTGGTGATCTTTTTCCCTGTGCTGTGGTCTGTAGTTTTAAGCTGGGAGATGTTGTAATTTCTAACTTTCCTATCAAAACAACCACAGGTAATTCTAGAAATGATTGATTAATAGAAATGATGATAGCTGGTGTCTCCGCTTTAACTCTCAATCAAGGAAAGGGGCTATGTCTCTCAGAACACTGAGCATCTAATATTTCTAATGGAAAACTTCTGCAGAGCACAAGAACATTCTTCTTCCTTGGATTTATTTAGAATCTGCCTATGTTCTGACTATGATCTCTGAAGAACAGTTTGAAAATGTACATCTTTGTTTGGGCATACACACTTACTCTTGAGTGTCTTGATTCCCAGAGCCAATAATTTAATAAAAATCAAATCTGAACACTGGGAAAAATAATTTCTTCAAAAAAGAAATTTAAAAGCTTCAAATGCATGTCTTTTCTTCTGCCCCAAATAGCTCTCTGTTTTTTTCCACTGAGAAAACAGAATGTTTACAGAATTCTGCAGAGAGAGTACTCATCATTCCTAGGAATTAAGCTGACTAGTAGAGGGAAATATTTGTTTAGAATTTTAAAATAATATCCAAACTAGTCCTTTATCTCATGCCAGAGGTTGGTTTTATTCATGACTTACCATATCCATTCATTCAAAGGACCCAATACACTTTTTCTTTTGAAATATTCTAGAATTTTATCTTCTAGAACATCTATTGCCCTGCAAGCCTGAACAACCCATTTCAGATACAACTGTCTCAGCAGATTCTACTAATTCATTTAAAATTCCTAATGTGTTTTAAAGGAGAGACCTGGTAATCCCAATAAACCAGTGATGAGTGAAGTTTCAAGCCCAGGATCAAGTGAGGTAAGGAAAAGGTGATGTTGGGTGCTGCACTTTCAGTGGAGAGACCTTGAATAACATTGCTTTTAAAAATAATACCCTTACTAGATAGAAAAGAGAAAGGAATTGCCTGTCTTCTCCAAGTCAGAATAAAAGAGGTAATTTGCTTCCCTGATACTGCCTCTCTCAAGGAATCTGCATTTGTCAAAATCCAGATGTCTCTGGTGTTCTCTGGCTGCCAGACTGAGTCTCCTTTATGGACTTTTAAGAATGAATAGAAAGTTCTGGTGTTTCCACAGCCTTCATTGTCAAGACAAACAGAGTTTGCCATGGATTTCTGCTCTAAGGCTTCCATGCTGGTTTATAGTTTCCCTTTAGTGTGTCCAAAATGGCTTTCTATATAGTACAATCTTCAAAAAAACATACAACATATAAAAAAATGCTCAGTAAAACTGTAACCAAAACAACACATTTAACACACTTGGCTCAATGGCAGACACAGTCTTCATTCTCTTGTACATGTTTTTGATGGTTTGATGATTGTATCAAGTCTACTAGTTTCCCAGACATTGCCATCTATGTAAGGAGTCAGGCTTTTGTAGAGACTAATCAACAAATACTATACAGCATTGCAGTCTAAGATGAGGTGCCGGTCACTGCCACATTAGGTGGCAGGGATTTAATGAGAAGCAAAATTCTTAGGCTTTGACAATGCATTTTTATCATAGGATGGAAAGTTGATTAGTCAACAGGCATTTGCCTAGACTATGACTCAAGGTCTAGGGAGAGCAAGATCTAGCATGATAGTTTGCAGGACATCACGGAAAGGAAAGTCACAAAGTTTCATGAAGAAAGCGACACTCATGGGAGACCAGAACATAGTCAGAATTACCTCAGTGATGATGAAGAACGGCATTCCCAAGAGAGGGAAGGACAGCTTCGAAGCCTGCAGGGATGGGGCAGAGTGACAGAGCTGTAGGCATATTGCCTGTAGAATGAGGAACCATAGCAGAAGAGTCAAGTTGGGAAAGCATAGTTTACCAACATAGCAAACCTAAGGACACAGCCATGAGTTACCTCCCTGTGCTCATAAAGAGTCATAGTCATTCCTCAGCATGGAGGGAAGAAACAGCCTATCTCACTTTCTCCATGTCCGAATTGCTACTTAGGAAGAAGTAAGGAATGAATGAGTATTTTCTTGAAAAGATGCCCAGATGACCGTGGGGCTCACAGGAGGGATGTATGTACAGATTAACTGTTTGTTTCTGTATTCTTGAACAGAGGCCACTGGCTTCATTGTTGTAGCCAGTCTAAGAAGTGAAGTGTGCTTTCATCTACATCTTCACAGCAGTCTAAATGTTACTGAGAAAAAAAAAATCAACACAAAGCTAATGCAGAGAAGGTTGCCCACCATAGAGGACCTCAGGTATCCATGTCTCTATTTTAGGGTTAACAGCAGATCTTACACAGTTTTTTACACAGCTAAAGTAGAAAGCAAAATATTTTAAGTCTATAACCTTTATTATAAAAGTGTTTACAAATAAATAAAAATATCAGACAGCAAAATTAATGGTACCCAGAGTTTACATAACTCAACAAATTCTCTACAGTTGGAATAGATGCTTGATACAGAAGCTGTGAAGCCTCACATTAAACTCTAAATTTTCAGGATCAAATCTATTTTGTGAACTTACCTGTTACCAAAACAAACAAACAAACAGCAAGGGCAGAATTGGATCTAGAATAAGAAAAAGCCAGCTTTATACCCTCATTGAGAATGTCCATTGCTGCATCCAGCCCTTCCTCTTCCCTTATATTTAGATATTTAGCCTTTTTTGTTCTTTGCTCTTCCCCCCTTGTGTGTGTGTTGTACGGCATCCACACGTAAATTTGTTTATATATTTATGTACATTATTGTCCAAATTTCACATGTAAGAAAAATAGGCAGTTTTTTTCTTTCTGAGCATGTGACCTCACTAAATATTATACATTCTAATTTTATCAATTTTCCATAAATTTTTAACTTGATTTTTCTTTAGAGATATGTAGTATACCATTATATGAACACATACATACACACACACACACACACACACACACATGCACACATACACACTGAATTTTCATTATCCATTCACCTGTTCATGAACAGCTAGGCTGATAACGATGCTTGCAAAACTGAATAAAGCAAAGTTTCTTTAGTTTTTAGTAGCATAATAAGAACAATGTGATCTATTTTAGACCATTGCAGCAGATGAGTATAGATGACAACAATGTGCATTACACAGAATAAGTACATCCTGCAATAGTCTTGGCCTAGGCATCTGGTGGCCTGTGGCTAGACAAGGCCATCCAATATCTCTCATTGACACTACTGCTAGTAAATCTCAGTTTGAGACAAAGGACCTGCAATATTGGATGATAAATTTTATCTTGCAAACGGCTAAGATAATGATGACTTTTTGTTATTTTTAAGACAATGATGAGTATTTGTTAAGTTTATGTCTAACTTCTACTTAGAAATACAAGTGTAATGGGTTGGCAAGATGGCTACTCGAGTAAAGGCAACATCTGCTGTGTAAGCCTGGTGACCTGAGTTCGATTCCCAGTACCCACACGAAGGCAGAGAATGGACTCCTCAAAGTTATTCTCAGACCTCCACATGTACCCCTCTTCAGATGGTTACAAAGAAATTCAAGGCTGTGTACATCCAAGCTATTTTAAAATAGCAAGGAGGCAAGTGAGCAAGAAAGTGAAACTGTAGCTGGTCTCCTAATCTGGCTGCGCTTCAGGTTACACTGCCAACATCTATATCAATAAGACCTTTAAAAGTAATCACACTATGATGCTAAAATGCAGAATTTTGCACGTTATATAAAGGTATTCTAGTAAAAAATAGTATATACTCCATAAAAAGATACAAAGAGACGACGTCATTCTCAAAAGCTTAGTTCCTCATTTACACAAATGATTCAGGATCAGTCTGACACAGAATAAATGCACTGCCATGGATATGATGTTCGACATTCTCCTGCTAACAAAGAAATAAGCTTCACCTCCACAGTGGCTTCATGTATAGGGCCCTGTTTCTTGCCTTCCTTTTTTATGCAAATTGTCATAAGTGTGCCCAGAGTAACCCACCAGGGAGCTGATTAGGAAAAGATTTTTCCCTAGTTAGGAAGTCACAGAATGAATACAAGCCTCCTTTGTGATCTTCCTCATGCCCTGGAAAGCTCCATTCAGACCTCTGGGGAAGCAATCCACCTATTACATTGTCCAACTCATTGTTTTGCAGAAGGATAAGTGCTTAATATATTTGAGAATGTTCAACCCAGAACAAGTGGCATAGAAAAGGAAAAAACAAAACAAAACAAACTTGTAATTCTATTTCAAGGAATCTTAAAAAGCTAGGCATGGACCTAGCAAGTCAAAGAGAGAGCAATATGCATGCCTCATATTGAGCTGAATGACTCTGGGCCTTTCTTCTTATAGGATGGCCACACAGCCTGGAAAAGGACTATGCTGGATGGATTAGCAGCCTGGCTCAGGGTGTCAAAAAAGAAGGGGATATTGTGTGAGGTTCTGGGGATGCAAAGAAAAACCCTTTCATCATAGAAAGCCCTGTGATTGCTACAATAGGAAAGTCCACCCAGCTTTCTGTTCAGGACTGCCTCAGTATTTCCCATGTCACAAAGAAAACCACAGCTATTACTCTGTCCTGCATGGTCCACATCACCCAGCCCGGGCTTCTGCTGAAATGAATGGTTCTTCTTGGCACAGATTTTATGGTTCTTATGTTCTACCTCTCATTCTTTTTTCAAGGCTGTATGCTTGAATTTTCCCAATGCGCATAATCTACCTCCAGGTCTGCACTAGAATCTTGTTGCTTTTGAGGCCTCTGTTACAGGCTACCTCTTTAAAGAAGTCTTCCCCAAATCAGCTTGTAGTTCCTGTCATATAAATATATTTTCATTTCCTGGTAGTATTAAACTTGTTCTCTTTTGCATCTGTATCTTCTATTAAAGCACATATTCCTTAACTGGAATGTCATCTGCCCTGTTCAACACTGTACCCATCTCTGGTTCCTAAAACAAATTGTGACATATGGTAAGACCCTAACATGCCTTTGTTGGATGACAGCATGATTGATGGATGGCATTGTAATCTTCCCTGGGGATCTGAGTCTGAACTATATATCACAGGAAGGTGTTAGCAATGAGGTCCATCTGAAGTGATCCATGAGCCTGGAGGAGGCTTTTAGGAAGACCATGCAGAGTGCAGTGTACCTGGGCTACATCCTGATGACTACAATTAGTTTTGTGAACCGAGATGTTCTAGGTCAAGAAAATGAGGTAAGAGTTGAACCATCAAACAGCAAAAGCATAGAGATCAGTGGACAATGAGTGAAGAAACTTGGGACTTTCAGTGAGGGTTGGGTGAGCTAAAGGCCAGAAGGGGAGCAAGCAGCTAAAATAGCTACTGCGTTTACTTCAGAGCTCATTATTCTAATCCTACTGTTTTATTTTTCTATGAGGATTCTTGGGCTCTTATTGAGTGAATTCTAAATAAGACACCACTAAAGAAATGCTTTTAATTCCATGATAAGTAATAGGGGACCTATGATCATTCATTTAATTATGTATTTATTTTTTAGTCATGGATAAATGGCAAAGTACAGCTTGATTACCCAAAGTTTCCCCAGAAATGAAGTGAGCATCTATGCTGGCCAAAATTTTCCTTATGTAGCATGTAGGGAAACTGACACTTTATTTAGTAGGGTTCATGTCTGTACTGAAACAAAATTAGGAGTAGTGGTTCTCAACCTGTGGGTCCAGACCCCTCTGGTAAATTTCTGTCTCCAAAAATATTTACATTATGATTAATAACAGTAGAAAAATTACAGTTATGAAGTAGCAACAAAAACTAATTTTATGGTTGGGGGCATCACCACAACATTAATTGTATTAAAAGTTTGCAGCATTAGGAATGCTGAGAACCACTGCTTAAGAGTAACGTGATTCAACACTGCCCATGTTTCGCCCTACACAAACTGGCATGTAAATAGGTTGTCAGATAAAACTTCTGTTGAAACAAGTTCGCTTTTTTTCCCCTGTGCATTCCACCCAGAACAACAAAACCCCAAAGCCAACTAGTCATAGATCATCTAAAATCATTTACAAAATGTTTGCATTGTTTGACGGCATTAGCAACAAGCTCCTTGTCCATGCTTTCCTCCTCCTAGTCTTTTCATTCATGAAAATGATGATTCATGGCAGTGCCCTCTGGAGAGCGGGCAGTGGCTGTTCCTGAGGCAGCCCACCTCTACTGATCATGTGGGAAAAAAGCCCGGCAGTGAATCAAGTTCATTCAGTAAAACCAGGGGAAAATATTTGCCTGGCAAGTCAACACGCCTCTCTCTTTGCTTGCCCGGACAGAGCTAGGGTGGACTTAACATTTTTTTCCTTTTTGTCAGAAATGCATGTATAACATTGCATATTTTCACAAGAGTGTCCCTCAAATTGAGATATTTCAAGTGGCAAAATTAGTGTCGTGACAATTGGAACAAACACCCACCGTGCATTGATAATCTATTCTAAGTTTCATAAATGTATATGAGTTCTCTGGAAATCAGAAATAGTCCAGCCAGCATTATTTAGGTATAAGGGTTGGAGGTAACCACACTGATAAGCTTCAAATTGTTGGAAATAATACTTTTCAAAAATAATAGTGCTCACAAGGGTAAGGACTTGGGCTTAGAAACAAACAATAACAAAAATGAACTAAAGCAGATAAAATGAGACATATGCACTAGCAGCGAGGAAAGCAGCCATCAGCAGTGGAAGCCTATAGAGCACAGAGTACATCACTGCTTTGTTCCAGGAGATTTGGTGATGGAAACCAATACAGATCACTGAGGATACTCAGTGGGACCCTGGAACGAGATCAAGTGCGGGACACAGATCCACTGCTTCTCATCATTGTCCTGTAAGTGAACTTCATAGCTCCAGGGAATTGAATTCTCCTTCCTTCGGTACTCTCCTTCATGAACATGTCCGTGGGAGAAGTTCTTGGCTATGGGCACTTCACTTGTAATGAGCAAGGTCATCCTTTTGAGTGGCTCTCACTGATGATCACAGTGCAAAGTGACAGTGCACTTGTAGACTTATTAAGAGAACAAAAGGCTCATTGTGTGGAAGGCAGAGCCACCCAAGGTAATGCTCTGCTGCATTCACTGGCTTTGGAAACTGGGAAGACCTAGTTCACAGGCTGAGTTGTGAGAACAACCTGGTGTCCTTATATTTAAGGGAAGCTATAAAGACATAACAATGAGTAAAGCTGAAGGGATTAGGATCAGAGAATGTCTGTATAATCAATATCTGGCAGGGACAGAGGATGAGATAGTGTCTAAGATAGGACGTGTTTGGGAGACAACAACCAGATATACAGATATACAGAGGAGCAGTATTTAGCAACATGAAATTATTTATATAGATGCTGAAGAAAGGGGGTGGGGACAAAAGCATCATGAATCTTACAAATCGCTGTCACCACTAGAAAGTTGGAGTTGGTAAAGACAGGACTAGAATTTTTATTAGATAGGTAGTTATGAAAGTGGAGGTTAGGGAAATCCAAGTAATAGCTATCATGTTTTCTGTTTAGAAATGCCCATATAGGGGGAAACAAAATAAAATAAACTTTAACCCTAACTTAAAAGTGGGAAAATAAAGAAACCCTAGAGGAAATGGCCATGGGTGGGTGCATGCTGAAAATGCAATGTGGCTCAAAATAGTTTCCAGAAGCAACTTCACCCTGTGCTGTTAGGCTTGGTCAATGGAGCAATACTCCCAACCCTGTCTTCTGTGAAGAGATCTTAGCCTGCCTAAGGTTTACGGTAAGCGCCAGAAGGCAGGCAGGCACAGTTTGTGCTAATGGATCCTCATGCTCATAGAGATGGTTGCGGGCAGAGAAAAAACATTCTGAGAATTAATAAGAATGCTTCCCTTCAAAGGCTGCAACAGGGGAATGTGATTGCTATTCTTCACAGCTCTGCATTCATTCAGCCACCTAAGAAGTCCCTGGATGCTCAGAGCCACCTCAATGGGACTTTAGACTCACTTGGTCATTTGACACATCTTTATTTTCTCCCATAAGAAAAGGTGATGACAGAGCCATCTTCACACAGCAGGAAATAGTATAGCTGACTTGAGTCGTGACTAGCCCAGCATTTGAAACGAGATGACTTAAAATTGCATTTCTCCAAGCCAGACACTTGTGGACCACAGAGGAAGAATGAGTCTGCAGCAGGTGGGAGAGGTGTGGCTGAGTGCATTCTCTTGGCTGACTAACGTGCACGTTCTGACTGTACACATTCCAGAAAATGCCGCAGGCCCCGGATTTTCAGATGCACCACCCTTTTCCCCTTTTGAATTGGCTACAGAACGGTCTATCACTTTGAATCAAACTATGATTATTTTCCTATGAGGCAAACAGGGCCTGCTGGCTTTCCTCTTATGGATAACAGTGTTCCCTTCAGCCACTATTTCCATGAAGTGGTTTCCTTTAACCATGATTTATCAATAGATTCCACAGGGGAAGTTGAACACACATGGGTAGGTTAAGATACTTTAAAAGGAACACGACATAGGCCTGGGTAATGCTGTGCCTTAGTTAATACTCTCTAAAGTATGGTGACAATGGCCTGACCTCTTTAGCTGGGAAATGAGAACCTTGTTTCTTAATCTCCTAATAATTGCCCCTTATTAAAGCCTAGTAGAGATTAACATTTCAATTAAACTTAAGTCCTAAGTGAGCAAGAATGCTGTCCAAATAGACGTGATAGAACCCCAGTCTATGAACCAGAGAATTGGTTCTTAGATCAATGTCATCCTCTCTACTAGCATTTTAAATTAGTTAATTAATTAGTTAATATTTGGCCCCAGACAAACATCCCTTAAAGAACTAACAAGGTCCCCAAATTAGAAAAAAAATCTCTCCTTCTTCCTTCTCCTGTGTCAGCTAATATGAAAATGCAGAGCCCACGGCCCCAGAGGCAGGTTTAAAAATCAAATGCAAAAAGAAGGGAAACTATGAGAACTCATCAGCATTTTGGTTTCAATCTCAATCAGGGTTTCAGATGGGAGCAGTCCTGTGGGTACTGGAAACCAATCTTCTGTCCTCTCCATGGGCAAATTCTTTTCCCACCCAAGCCATCTCTCTAGCCCCAGCCTCTAATTCTTTAGGAACATGAGCCCCAGCAACATGTACCCACTTTGCTGTAGACCAGGCTCAGTGCAAAGCCCTGGGCACTTTGTTTCAGTGTGTGTGTGTGCGAGCACCCACAGAAAGGACCAGGAATATTCAGCTGGTTGCTCACCATAACAACCCCAACTCAAGTTCTGGATTACTTCACATACTGGTTTCCCTAGAGTCCATTTGAATGCAAACAAGTAGTTACATTCTTTCCTCTGCAGCAGCTCCTTCTTTGTGCTCTTAACCCCAATGAGATTTTACCCAGGGTGGATACAGAAACTGGCCTGCTTTCTCCCCCTTTCTGAGAGTTAAGTGCATTGCAACCAGGAGACAGTGTGCTTTGAGTTATCCTCAGTGACTCCATCCCCAGCACACAATCATTATGCACATCTTCTAAGAGTATAAAACCAAATGGCAAATGTTGAAGGGGAAGCTTTCTGTTTTAAAACACTATTATGAGGAGGAGCTGAGGATCATTCTATTAATATTTACTGAACCCATGAACTGTGCTAAAGAACTTTGGTTATGTTATCTTACTTCATTACAATCATATCCAAGTAACTCTCTCTGTATTTCACATGCTAAGGAAAGTTTAGGAGAGTAAAATAATTGACCAGTCATCACAGAAATCAGGACTAGAATGATAACTGAAGATTTCCTCACACTTTCAAACTCCACTGTTCAATTTGTTTACCTGTTATATGTTACCAGAACAGAAAACCACACGTGCATTGTGACTTTTGGAAAGATCCTATTCACTAGCCTTAAAAACAGCTTAAGTTAAGATCCTCAGAACGAAAACACGATGATATATTGAGAAACACTATCAAGATCCCTCCTGTGGACTAGAAAGAACAGAAAAAGGACAGTGTACTGGCCATGAGTTTCAGGCCAAACATGGGTACATAGTAAATTGAGACTTTAGCTCAAGAAAAAAACAAAAAAAAAACAAAACAAAAAAAAAAAATCATTGAATTAAAAGATTAGCAGGAAGCTCATCTCAACTGGATGAACCTGTAGTCACCTTGGCTACTTGGGATAATGGGAAGGTGATGTGAGCTCTGGTATTCCAGTACCACCCCTCTGCCTCATAGTGAGATGCTGTATCCAAAAACAAAAGATAGCAACGGAGAAAGAGGCTTTTGAGAACGGTTGCTAGAAGCCAATCTTCTCTCTCTCGTTTTGTTCAAACAATGAACAGTATAATAACAAAGTAAGGTGGTAAAGTGTCACAGTGTCCCTACTCTAGGAGTAATCTGTTTTTTAAAGATTTGTTTACCTTCATTTTATATGTAGGAGTGTTAGCTTGGGCTAAAGTAGTACCATGTTTATGCTGTTCCTGCAGAGGCCAGGAGAGGGCATCGGATGCCCTGGAGCTTGGGTTTCAGATGGGAGCAGTCCTGTGGGTGCTGGAAACCAATCTTCTGTCCTCTCCATGGGCAAATTTTTTTCCCACCCAAGCCATCTCTCTAGCCCCAGCTTCTAGATATTTTTCAGAGTATATTTTTGAGAGAAAAATAATCATAAATAACATTATATCACTTGGGAAAATTACAACATTCTGTTTTCATTTCATTGACAAACCCACTGTAATATGTTTTATACAAAAATTATGTCCAAACTACTTATGTATTATTAAATAACAAGCATAAAGCATGTTCACTAAATCAAATATTCTTCATAAGATTAATTTCAGCATTAACATAATAATGAATAATCAATTTAAGGGTATATCTTTTTAAAATATATAACAAGCATTTTCCTAAAAATTTAAAACATATTATGATAAACCTGTAATTACAGCATGTAAAAGACAGAGGCAGGAGAATTATTATTAGCTCAGTGTCAAGCCTGCTCTTTACAGTGAGACGTTATCTCAACAAAAACACTGATACCTTATTTATAATTGCCTTCTAAGTTACATGATAGGACCAGTATGTATGAAGTTGATGACTATGTTAGTTGATTCTGAGACTGAAGATGTTCAACCCACATATGATATATTTCTTCAAAATTTGGGTAGGCTCAAGTGGCTTACTGTATACACCTGATTAGAAAGCATACTGATAGATACAGCATACAGAAAGTGTCATTTCCTACAGTGGCTTTATCTTTTGTATAGAACATCTTTCTCAGAGCTCATCTTCCATTTGGGTGAATTAAAGTAGAGTGTATAACTGCAATTTTCTTATGACTCAAAAATAACATATACCAACTGTCAGCCTCCAAATAACTGGTGACTTATTTTTCTCAAGGAGCTCATGTCTAAAGCCTGATACATGTCTCCAGTGTATCTAACTCTAGCTATTTAAACCCAAAGCAATAACAAAATGACTCTTTCAGAAAACTACAACAGTTATTTCTGACAACTTAATGGCATTCTTTAATCATTGACTGCAGCCACCATTCTGTTCCTACTGGAATAATGTTTAGTGTTTGCAGCCCATAATTCCATTTTTCACGTGTCCCTGGGGTTTATACTTTCTTGCATTATTTACTTATTCTGCAGTGTGGGGTGCCTTTAGGGATATTTATGAATAGAAACTCTAAGTTTCTGGTGATATTTTAAAGATTAATCTGTTTTCCTGACAGAACAAGTCACAGCAAAAAAACTGGAATTAATCTTGTTTCCTGTGATGAAGTGCAGCAGTTACAAAGATAAAGTTTGCCTGTAACAACTGCATAAGAATTGGCTCATTCTTATTAATGATTTTAATTACCTTTATTTATCATTTTACTTACCTAACCTTATTGAAAACAGTGTTAAAATCTTAGAGAGTTCAATCACATTTCGTGCTCTTTTTTTCATTTTCCTAAATAGTTCCCCAAGGCTGATGCTTATTTCAAGTCTTTAGTCACTCCAGAGTTGTGAGCATGTTCTCAGCATAGAGCGGATGGGTAAGGATTATGAAGGTGGATTAGTTGCACGCCTGTGATAGAGTTTCTCTAAATTATCCCTGATCAATTAGTTCAACTGTCTGCCTTTTCTCCCCTTATTCAGGTTGATTCAGTCTGAGCCTTGCTCTTTCTTTATCATTTAAGCACTGAAAGTCAATTGTCTCAATGACTTAGAGTATTTTTTTCCTCACACATCTCTGCAGTAACAGTCCCTGCCCAGTAATTGTCTTGCCATGTTTAAAAATGAGATTCACTGTAAAAGAATTTGGGGTGTTACTTTCTAGTGTGTGTGTGTGTGTGTGTGTGTGTGTGTGTGTGTGTGTGTGTGTGCATACTAAATATAATTACTGTAAAATAGACTTGAATCTTAATTGTAGAGTTTATTTCTCCAGTGGCATCAAGTTTATCTTTCAGCCTTGCATATTTTCTGAGGTCACAGTTTTCTTACTTGCAGATGACATGATTTTATACAAGAGACAGCAAGGACTCCATTAGGAAACTTCTAGAGCCAATAAACACTTTCCTAAAAGTGGAAGATTACAATTAATATACTTAAATCAGTAATCTTTCTCTCTATATATGAGTGGTTCTCAATCTTCCTAATGCTGAGACCCTTTAATACACTTTCTCATGTTGGGACAACATCCAACCATAGAATTATTTTTGTTGCTACATCATTACTGCAATTTTGTTACTGTATGAATTGTAATGTAAACATCTGTATTTGCTGACGGTCTTATGTGACTCCTATAAAAAAGTCATTAGACCACAAAGGGGTCGGGGCTCACAGGTGGAGGGGCACTGCTTTATACCAAAGATAGACTGAGAACGATATCAATCAGAGAAATGATCCCATTCACAAGACCTCAGAAGAAAACAAAAACAAGCAGACAAAATGACCTTGAAATAAATTTAACCAAGGGAATGAAAAATTTAAAACACTGAAGAAATTAAAGACCATACCAGAAAGTGGAGAGATCGCCTATGCTCATGGATTCATGGGAATAAGAACTTGAAAAATGGTAGTTTTATCAAAAGCAATATACAGATTCAGTGCAATCCCCATCAGAAGACTAGAATTCATCATAAGAACAACAACAGAAAGAAAACCTTAACAGTCACAAAGGGGAAAAATGCACAATGAAGCACAATAGATGTTAGACAATCCTAAGCAATAAAAATACTGATGGAGGTGTCCCCATTCCTGATTTCAAGTTATACCACAGAGCCATAGTAATCCAGACAGCATAGCACGGGTATAAAAAAAAGTACATACAGATCAATGTGATAAAATGAAGCCTTACAGATACTTGGTTTTTGATAAGGAACCAAAAAATATACATTGAAAAAAAGACAAGGTCTTAATAACAAATTGTGCTGGGAAAGCTGGACAGTCTGATGTAGAAGAATGAAACTTAATCTCTTTCTTTCTCTGTCACTATGCACAAATAGATTAAGGTTCCCAATGTTAGCTCTGAAACTTCTAGAATAAAGAGTAGAGAATACACTTCAGGATATGAGCTTGGGTAAGAACTTTCTGAATAGGACTCTATGCTTACAGAAAATAGGACCAATAAGCAGTATGTGGAACTTCATGAAATTTATAGCTTTGATACTGCAAAAGAAACTGTTGATCTCCTGAAATAGCAGCCTACAAAATGGGGGAAAAAATCTCTGCAAACTATACATCTAATAAAAGACCAGTGTCTAAAATACACATAGAATAAAAACAAAACAAAACTAAACACCAAGAAATACATCTTAAAATATCCTTGGCCATCAGAAAAATGCAAAGTGGAACTATTCTGAGATTTAATCTTATCCAAGCCAGAACAGCTAAAATTTAAAAAAGCAAAGACATAGATATGGAGAATAGAGAACCCCCCATATACTGCTAATGGGAGAACATTTGTGCAGCCAGTCAGTGTAGTTATCCTCAAAAAACAATGTCTCCAACATAACACAATTAATTCACTCCTGAGTATACACTTGGGCATATTCATAATTGTCAGGAAATGAAAACAGCTTAGGTATCCATCCACCAGTGAATAGATAATAAAAATAGGATACCCATGTAAAATGGATTTTGTCCAGCTGTAAAGAAAAACAAAATTATGATGCAGATGAACAGACCTGAAAAACATTTCACTGAGTGGAGTAACTCAGACCTAGAGTATCTATAGAGTACTGGATATTAGAAAGGAATCATCAGTTGAGAGAGGAGACAGTAGATATCAGATGAAATGAAGGGAGGGGGACACTTAGGGGAGAGACTTGGGTGGGAAGAGGGATAGTAGAGCAGAGAGGCACCAAGGGTAGCAATAAATAACCCTGAGTATACCTGAAAAAGCCATATGGAAACCTACAGTTTTATAAGCTTCACACGTTTTCATATAAAGCTACTTCTTCAAGAAGTCTTAAGTTGCCAAATGAAAAGCAGTTCTAGGTGTGGGATATCTTTCCTTGAAGTGTTGGTTAAGGATGCCCTAGAGAGTTCCTAAACAATAGAGACTATGGACTCTGTTCTTGCTTACCCAACACAAGTAAGATAAGATCCAATTGTTGAAGATATGGAACATTTTGGTCTTGGGATATGGAAAAGTCAAGTTGGTACCAACTAGTAAACTTCTTACTGGTGGTTAGCTTCCTTAGTACTGGAAGGTTCTGTGTAGACTGCTGGGGGAATAAAAGTCATCAACAGTCTTATCTAGCAATGACCCCAATGAACTACAATAATAATGAGTGTGGCAAAATAGGCCCATACTTGTAACCTTAGTGTGGTACAATAGTCACAGTAATATTACTAGGGTGACCAAACTGCATTCTGATGGAATTTAAGGCCAGTGCCACAGGAAGAAATAAATGCCCATTACTATACTATAAGTCTGGCTAAGAACCCATAGTTAGGGAGCTCATAGACCCAGAGGGGAACCTATTACTATTATTTTTGCTAAATAGACACAGTATCCAACTTCTCTCTAAATCTATATCCATAGATTAGCATACTGTTTATGATTTTTCTGTGCAGTGAACAGTGTTTAAACACAGAAACTCACTATTGAATGCACATAAAATACCCAGCCCTAAAAGTGGCACATCTATATCACAATGTCCTCCACCCCACAAAGGACTACAGTGGAAGAGAGCATAAAGACTGTATGAGCCATAGGGCTGGTTAAAACTGAGATAAAATATCCTCTAGATGTGACAGGATCACTGTACTCATGTCTTACAGCAGCTGTGTCTGCCTGTATAAGACCCACACAAGATCAAACCAATTAACATTCTAGCATGGAGGAGTGAGGGGCTCATAAGCTACCACCCTGAAATGAGGAGTTACTGACAAGTGATGGTTTCTCCAGAAAAATTGGAGTCATTTTTTTCTTTAAGGGAACGGCCCCTGGTAGGTCAGCCATGCTTCAGTTGCCTTATGCTTATGAATATATAGGAAGCATAAACTGAATGGGATGTGTTATTAATTTTTTAAAGAGGACATGATATTGGAAAGAATAAGAATTGATTTTGAGAAGGGTTAGGGAAGGATTGGGGTTGAATAGGTTCAAAATACATTGTACTAAAAATCATTGTTCTGAGTTCTCAAATAATTCATTAAATATTACCTCTTAGGGTGGGAACTAGAAAGATAGCTCAGCAGTTAACAGCCCATGCTGCTCTTGCAAAGGACCTGAGTTGAGTTCCCAGAATCCACATTATTCAGCTTAGAACCATCTAAATGGAAGATGTCCTCTTCTGACTTCCACAGGCAACCTGCACACACGTGGCATCGTCTTTATGGTCTGAGGGTTTCTATGGCTGTGAAGTGACACCATGTCCATGGCAACTCTAATAAAGAAAAACATTTAATTGAGGTGGCTCACTTACAGTTCAGAGGTTCAGTCTATCATCGTAGTAGGAAGCAGGGTGGCATGCAGGCAGTCATGGTGCTGGGTACATCTTGATCAGAAGGCAACAGGAAATGGCCTGTGACACGGGGCGATATCTTAAGCATAGGAAATCTTCAAGTCCGCCCCCACAGAGACACACTTCCTCCAACAAGGACACATCTATTCCAATAAAGCTGTACCTCCTAATAGCGCCACTCCCTGTGAGCTTATGGGGGCCAATTATATTAAGACTACCACAGTCGCCAACACACACACACACACACACACACACACACACACACACACACACACACACCTTTGAAAAACAAATAGCCAGTCAAAAGAGACAAGGAAAGAAGTAAGAAGGTGTGGGGATGGATGGGGAGGTGAGGGGAGGGTCTTGGAAGCAATGAGGATGGGGTTAACAGTGATTAAAATATATTGTATAAAAATCATTTTCAATTAAAAAATAAATATTTCTAGAGTGTGCGTCTTTAGTTGGTTTAGTCATTGCATAAATACATTTGGTTTGAATCTCGTATTTCTCCATGGATGTCAAATCTCACTTCGGCCTTGAGCACAGTCTAAGATTTATGTTCCTGGGGCAATCAACATGTTTTGTTTGTCAATGTTTTTGTAATTCTTCGGAAAACAATGTCTCCAAGAGTTATTTATCTATAAACCACCTTGGAACATCTCCCAGGCAGTCTACTTGTGTGGAAAGTGGATATGTATGGAAAGGACATAGAATTTTGCACATGATCAATACATCACTTGGCAGTTGTAATTCTGACCTGCTAATCCTGTCTTATGGTTGAAACCATATCCTGTAGGTTTTATAGATTAGATAAGAAGGCTTTAAAGGATGAAAGTCTATCATGTTGGTCAAAGCGGAGGAGGCCATAAGAGCACAATTTCCCCACCTCACTGTGTTAGGCTTTGATGTACTACTGTTCTCACATTAAGTTAAAAAAGCCTTTGCTCAATAGATCTCCCAAACTGCAAATGTCTTCTAGCCTCACTTAATGCCAGGATAATTTTAGAGAATAACACTATGTAAATTAGCAAATGAATAATAATTGCAGAGATAACTACATGTGGAAACACCAATTAGTCAATAAATCTACTTAATTAGCCATGATAGTTTCTGTTGCTTTTTAAATTCTCATTTAGGGCTTCGGTGCCATTGCATTCACATTGCATATTTTTAAAATATTTTACCTAAGTAATGTCCTCACTGATAAATTAAGGGTACTAATCATTTAAAAATAAATCAGAAATTAGCTCACTCTTAGGGGTAGAGATGGCAAAGCATTCTTTTATTACATTGTGTATAAGCTCTGATAGGATACACAGCTTTTTTTTTTAAATTTATTTATTTGCCTTGGCGTTTGTCTGGAACTGGGAATTGGAACTACAGACAGATGTGAGCTGCCATGTGGGTGCTGGGAATTGAACTCCGGTCCTCTGGAAGAACAGTCAGTGCTCTTAACCGCTGAGCTATCTCTCCAGCCCTAGATATACAGCTTTTTGTTGTCAAATGATGCTATGTGATTCACCCTAAGTGGAGACAGAGCTATTGGCTTGCTAGACCTTGCGCTTTTAGTTATTTGTACAGCCATGATATTGGTTCAGTTGGTTTTGCAAAATTGTTTTCACTACCCATGCTGTCAACTAGAACCTGGCTTGCTATTGTCTTACAATCTCTCTTCAGGTACAGAACTAAGTAGAGATACATCCCTACCACAAGATCACTGCTGGACTTTTCTCCAGTTTGTGCCTGGTTGTGCTCAGGTAAGGGAGATAAACAACCCCAGGCAAAACTTCTTCCTGAGAAACGGGTCCTTCATGCTTGAAAACCCTGGGATGTGTCCAAAGAAAGCACCAACTAAAGGGCAAGCCATCAGCACTCAGCCAAGTGTTCTTTTTTCCCTAAACTCCAACACTTTGCCATATCTTATTCCTCACATTCAGACTTAGGCAACAGATTACACATCATTCCTAGGTGCCAGACTTAGCCTCTGCTCAGAGTAAATTACCTGGATAACCCATCTGCAGAATTTAAATAATAGTAAAAAAAAAAAAAAGAAGTTATAGTTGGCACATTCTATTGGTGACACTGCTCAGCCCTGAAGTGACAACCCTTCCTTATTGCCAAGTGGTTTTAATAGCTTACTCAATTTATCATGAAGAGCAAGCCTTTTGGACAATCTAGAGGTATTTAAAACTATTTTTGAATTAATGAAAAAACAGCAAAATACTAACATTGAAGACTATGTTATGAGGACATTTTAAAGGCATGCATATAAAATACAACTAGAAGTAAATACTTCAAAGCCTTTGGTTTTTGGATGGCAGGGATTTAGAGTTTGTATTTATCCCCTCCTCAGTACTTTTCAAGGTCATGTATTAAACATGTGTATGTTTCATGTTGGAAACAACATAAATAGCTTCCCAAAGAGTAATACAAGCATTTCTTAAGAAAGTTCTTGGCTTCTTCTTTGCTCTCATTTCCCTATTACTTCCTTTTTCACAGTAGATAATCCTATGCAAGTGCACGCATCTGCAGATAGAAACTCAAGATTCCAGTGTATTCTGTGTTCCTATTTATGACCCTTCAATGATTGTGTGCCTCATCCAGGAAGTCTGGACATGCTTTGGCCAAGACTTCCTCAAGATGATGGTGACCTGAAGTGACAAAATTGTCAATGTCTCCATCTCTGGTGGTGGAGGATGCTTAAAGGGTGACTTTTGTAAAAGAAACCAATCAAACTTCTGAATCCTTCCCAATGGCTGCATCTCCCTGGAATTATGGTTTGTTTTTTTTTTTTTTTTTTTTTATAAAAGGCCAGAATAACATTACAGTGCATGCCTTTTATTAAAATACCCAAAGAACATAACGGAAGTGAATTACAAGATGAAGATCCCACAAAAAAAGTGAATCTGTACAGGTCTCCTTAGTGAGGAAGCAAGAAATTATAAGAAGAAGAGGGTGGATTCCAAATTCTTGCCCTAAGAGCCTGGTGTAGAATCTATTAAGAAACAGCTTTTCTTGTTCATCCTATTTGCCCTTTGCCAAGACCCCTCAGTATACCTGAGCAGCCACACCCAATATCCATTAGTGCTGTGACTTAAGATGTAGCAAACTTCTAGAGCAACCAAAAATGCTGTCTTTCTTCTGTCATGGTATTCTGCCAGAAAATGTTCATGCTAAAAGAAAACTTGGAAAAGGACACAAGTAATCTTCAAAGTTATTACATTATAAAAATTATTGTTGAAAAATTTGTCTTAGATAACTAGCCACATTATCTCTAAATGATAATAGTGGACCTCCCTCAGTGCTCAGATCATCATCAAGGTAAAGTCACATGTTAAATGTTTTCCTATAATTGGGAATTTACTGTCAACCAGTCATTACAGACAGCAGGTGACCCATTGCTCTTGTAACTGTCAAGTTAGTTGAGAAACAGTATCATTTTTAGTGTTTGAAGTATATTTTAAAGCCTGAAAAATAAATCTTTAGTTCCTGTAATTGTTATGTTGCATACAAAGTTTGAGAAAATAGAGTTACTGAAAGCCATTTATTATCAGAGAATGTGGCTACTCTGGGAAAAACAAAGAACTAAGAGTCTGCAAAGAAATAGGATTTACAGAGAAATGTGTAAATGAGGAAGCCTTCCCGAGCCTCTCTGACAATAATTGGATTTGGTTGACTAGAGCTGAGAAGGAAGGGAGCAGATGTCAGAGGATCCAGGAGAACTTGCCTCTTCTAGATTGAACAGCTAATTACGATTGGATAATGACGTGTGTCACCCGAAGTCACGGGAAATATTCCCACTTCAGACCACTCATTAACTGTGAGGGGTAATGTATTTGATTTCACACAAGACTGCAAACTAAATGTTAAAAACAAAACAAAAACAAAACCCCAGTCATCTTAAATAATGAATGAATAGAAAAACATATTTATAAATATGGTTTTAGGACACTCGGAGATAATCAAGGGAACACTTTTTTCCATGCTTACATAAATTGTGATCTGACTGAGATCTTTTTAAATAAATAAGATTGACTGTAGTTTAAAATCTGACTGGCCAAAAGGTGTTTATGAAATTTTAAATATTAGTTTGGACTATTCAAACAATTAAAGAAAATTCCTCTTATTAGAACTCAAATAATTGATGGCATCAGAATTAGAAATATGATTGATGTTTGATTGTCTCAAAAATCATTGCACCACTAAAACATTTTAACTATTTTGGCACATCACCTTAGGTGTGACCTAAAACAATAGAAATTAATTCTTTCGAAGGCCAGAAATCTAAAATCAAGATACAGAAAAGCCTATTCTGGAAGCTCTAGGCAGGAACTCATTCTTGCTTTTTCCAGTTGCTGGCAGCTGTTGACTTTTTCTCCCTCTGCTCATCCTTAAATTGCTTTCTCTATGTGTCTATTCCAAAACTTTATATCCTTCTCTCCCCCAAAAATGTGATTTCATTTCCACACTGGTTTGAAGGCTAAGTTCTTTCTTTAGACTCCTCATTATAATCATCTTTTGATGGTGAAGTAATAGCCACAGGTACTAGGGAGCTCATAATAATATCTACTGAGGGTTAAGTTTGGCCCTCTTCTAATTCCTTATTTCATTGTTCCTGACTATTTGCTGGTACAACTTTCTATAACTCAATTTACTTTATGAGTATCTCTCTTCTAATGGTTCTGTTACTCTGGAAAACTCTGACAAATATAAACAACCTTTCAAGTTGTCACCATGAAGCAGAGTCTCGAGAGATAGCCATAATGAAATTAGAACTCAGTATAATATGCATAAGAGTAATGTGAATAGGAAGATTTAAACGCACATACATGACCCATGAGAACACATACATAGGCAAACACACAAAATAGAAGTAAATAGTAAGTAAATGTAGTCAACTGACATGACTACCAAGTTGGAGATCTTTTGGCTTCTGTAAATTACTATCAATTTTATCCATTTACAGGGTCAATATCATGGAGGTGTGTGATGGTTAATCGTATTTGTCAACTTAAAGATATTCAGATGAGTAAAGCATACCTCCTAGTATGTCAGTGCATGCTTTCAGAGACAATTAAAGAATGAAGAAGCTGGAATAATTCATTAATGGATTAAACATTTGAATACATTGTTGGAAAATGGCAAAACCACAGAAAGCAGGGCCAAGTTGGGGGAAATAGGTATCTGTAGGACAAATTCTTGTAGTTACATCTTGTAGTTACACCTTACCAACTCCTTCAGGTATTCTGTCTCTCTGTCTCTGTCTCTCTGTCTCTCTGTCTCTCTGTCTCGTCTCTCTCTCTCTCTCTCTCTCTCTCTGACTCTCTCTCTCTCTCTCTATTTCCTTTCTGGCTACCATATATAGGAACACATGTGCTACCACCTGTTCAGGCTTCCATGATGTTCTGCTCAAATACAAGTGTGCCAGTGGCTATTACTGGACCTTCTGAAATGGAACTGAATCAAATGCTCCTGTTCAATAGTTTCTGCCTGGTATTTGATCATAATAAGGACAGAGCTGACATACTAGTCCACACAATGATTCACAGTGACAGGGCTCATATCAAGTAGAAGCTACATGTATTAGCAACCCCTTCCCCAGGTGTTGTCTAAACAGGACTTCTCCCATAATCAAATGAATAACCACCCTAAGTGCCATCACAGAACTTACATCCAAAAATGAATAGAAGTAGAGTCAGGGATACGTGGCTGAGCACTGGGCTGAGTTCCTGGTCCAGCTGACAGTGGGGGAGGGGGCTCTATGTGAGCAAGGGGATAGGGACTTACTCTGATGGGTAAGCCATTTTAGACTGAGTAGTACTTAGAATCAGGAAAAATTAAAGTTCACAAGAATAGTGCTAAGTTAAAAGACCCTGCGTGGTTGACATTTTATATAGTATTAAGTTTAAAGAAACTTGGCTAAAGCAACAGATAGAATTTTGGCTCCAGTTTTAAATGTAAAATTGAATAAATTCTTTAAACTTTTGACTTCAAGTAAAATCTTACTAAAATTACAGGCAAATTTAGCAGTTTTGGAGAACTTAATAACTATAGTTTATACCTGTAAATATTTAATTGAGGTACTAAAATATTCAAAAGTACCTCACTTGTCAAGTTACACAATTAAAGTGCTTAAAAGGAATTTCAGTGTATTAAATTTACAAATAAATCTTTAAATTCTTAGCATACTTAAGTACCTTTGAAAATAAAATGAAACCAATCACAAAAATTCCCTTAGGAGTCATTCTGAAACCTCACCAGACTTTCGAAGAGGCTAAAAAGGTTTATAAACAAAACTTAAATTCTAGCTACCTCTATGTGTTTATGTCAGTTCAAGAGCATTGTATGGAGGTTTAACATCAAGGCAACCACTGACCAGTCTATGGATCAACACTGCTCTCAAGATTGAAGAGACGGCTCAACAGTGAAGAGCACTTCGGTTCTTCCAGAGTGCCCAGCTTCAAATCAAGCTGCTCAAAGTATTGTGAAACCCCAGCTCCAAGAGATCCAACACCCTCTTCTGGACACCTCAGGACTTTCACACACATGGCACATATCCACACAGACACATTACCCATAAAAATATGCAAATAAATCTAAAACAAAACAAAACCTCACTGTCTTTCTCTGTTTCTTCCTCACCTTGGTCCTTACTAATTTATCTATCTCAAAATTCACTCTGTCTTATACACTGAAAGTGGGAAATACACTTCTACAAATTGGCACAGGCCACCATTTCCTAAATATAACACCAGTGGCACAGGCACTAAGACCAACAATCAATAAGTGGGATCTCCTGAAGCTGGGAAGCTTCTGCAAAGTCAAGGACACTGTCAATAGGACAAAACGCCAGCCTACAGAATGGGAAAAGATTTTCACCAATCCTACAAGTGATAGAGGACTGATCTCTAAGATATATAAAGAGCTCAAGAATTTAGATCCCAAAACCTTGAATAACCCTATCAAAAAATGGGGTTCAGATCTAAAAAGGGAATTCTCAGCAGAGGAACTACGAATGACTGAAAGGCACCTGAAAAAAGTGCTCTTCATCTTTAGCCATCAGAGAAATGCAAATCAAAACAACTTTGAGATACCACCTAACACCTGTTAGATTGGCTAAGATAAAAGGTACAGATGACAACTTATGCTGGAGAGGATGCGGAG
>PVIH01004393.1:101707-141346 GCA_004025045.1 Sigmodon hispidus
AATCAATCTCCCCAAGGACCCAGCAATACCACTTCTGGGTATATACCCTAAAGAGGCACATTCACACTCCAAAGGTATTAGCTCAACTATGTTCATAGCAGCATTATTTGTAATAGCAAGAACCTGGAAACAACCTAGATGTCCCTCAACTGAAGAATGGATTAACAAACTGTGGTACATCTACACAATGGAATACTATACACTCATTTTCTTTCGTCAAATCAGTAATTTAGAATAAGTTTCTCTTATGAATATCTTTAAGTTACTCATATCCTTTAGAATCTAAAGTAATGTTTACAGCCTTCAGGAATTTTTTGGACCCTTATTTACTTATTTTTGTGGTGTGTGACCATCAAAGGCCATTTTTGAGCTAGGTGAATGATTTTTGCTTCTTAGAAGCTGGAAAAATAAGCAGGGTCCTTACTCCCTGGGACTGAAATAGCTGGACTGTGTGAGAAGTCAGATGCCTGCAAATTAGAATACCCATTAAAGAGGTATTGGAAAAGGGTTGGCAAAATGGGTAAAGGCCATTGCTGTGCTAAGCCTGATTACCCTGAAGGAGAAGGAAAAGGAAACTGACTCCTACAGTAATCTTCTATCTTAAACACACACACATACACACACACACAAATATATACATACACACACAAGCATAGACACACATACACACACAATATTTTAATGCCAACTTAGAAAGTTGCAATAACTTCAAAAATTTAGAAGACCATTATTTTGTGAGCATCTTGTAGTGAATCATCAAGTGATCAGAAATCACCAAGTTGAGGGCAAGGAATGTAGCACAGTGGTAGAGCATTTGTTTAGCATTCATGAGACCCAGGGTGTACCTTCTGCAATGGGAGAAAGCCTGCCTCTTAAGAAGGTCTCTGTGTTAGCTGAGAGTTTAGAGAATTTAAGTGAAGTAATCTATAACTCTATTGGTAATTAGAAGTCATCTAGTGAAATCCTCAGGAAACCATGATAATGACTGCAGTTACTCTGTGTAGTTACATTTGTATTGATGGGATAATTCTAGTTAGTCACATGAGTACTTTTACTATAGTTCTTTAGGGAAAAAAATAGAAATCAAACTCAAAGAAATTAGGATCACAATCACCCTTTACTGGTCAAGCTGCACATTCCCCCACCACCCACATACCACACAACTCCAGTGTTTTAAAACCAGCTGCTTCTAATTCTTTCCCTTTCACACTTGGACAACTCAATTCATTGTCTTCAAAGAGGGTACAGTGGCCTGAGGAGCTGCGAAATGATGGCAACCTTCCTTGGCCCAGATGTGACCACGGAACATGTCTTCGCCATCCTTGTCTCCTCAGATGCATTGCGGCCCAGCTGAGAAATTTCTTGCATTAGCCTGAAGGTAACTAACCCACTCTGTTTGCACTTTATTGAACTTCGAGAGCAGCTCACATTTGTTCAGAAGCCACACACACCATGTTCTTCCTGCCTGCAATCAGCATTAAGCTAAATGGCATCCTGCTCTGCTCAACATGAAATCGCTTCATCCCAAAACAGAACAAAAATCACTACCTAGAGTAGTGGTTCTCAATCTGTGGGTCAAGACTGCCAATAGGTTGTAAATTAAATGTCCAGCATATCAGATATTTACATTATGATTCATAACTGTAGCAAAATTACAGTTACAAAGTAGCAATGAAATAATTTTATGGTTGGAGGTCACCACAATATGAGGAACTAAGTTGTATTAAAGGGTCATGGCATTGGGAAGGTTGAGACCCAAGGAATACAGAAAAGGGCTCATTAAAAAGTGTCAGGAACGTAGTTCTATAAGCTGTTTTGAGTTTTTTCATGAGATCCACTGGGCCTGCCTATGTCCCAACTTTTTCTTTTTTTCTATCATTCTTTCTGATCCTGGCCTAATCCTACATATGCTTTCTGTACTTGGGCCTCCTTCCTCTTTTCCTACACTACCCTCCTTGCCATGTGGCTGCTTGCTGTCATGGTAGATGTCTCAGAGTGCCTTCCCCTTTCTCTCCTCCATGTTCCTCCTCTGGGCAGCTGCTGAGACTTACAACTGGTTTGCTCTGGAGTTTTCCTTTGAAACAATAATAAAATCATTCTTGAATTTTTAAAAAGAAAAGTGTCAAGAGTACATATAATAAAATCATTAGTACCTTCTACTCCAAATAGACATGGTTGAAAACACTATTTTAATTGCCAATTATGAGCCAATTCTGAAGATCCTTTTTTTTTTTTTCATATTGCACTGTGCCATGCAAAACGAACACAGGACTAGAAAGAGAACTGTGTGTATAGTGTTGGTGTCAACAAAGGAGTTGAAAACATCAAGGCTCCTGGATCATCAGACAATTAAGTATGTCGCCAACTTGCAGCCAGTCAACCTAAGGTACAAAACAATGGGACTTCTCAAGCTCAACATCATATACTAGTGACAGGAGACTACGCCCTTATAATGCACAATTCCTCCCATGGACTCATGTTCACTTCCACATGGTTATCCAAAATTGCTTAAACCTCAGGACTATAGTCTTAATCTGAGCAGAGAATTTGAGGAAACTTATAGTGGTGGTTAATATTGGCCATCATTGAGGGAGCTAAACTCATCTGGGTTCTTGGAGCAAATAACAAGGAGGAGAGCTGAGCACGAGCATTTATCTCTTTCTGCTTCCTGGCTGTAGATGCAATGTGACCACTTGCTTTATTTCCTGATCTCATGACATCCCTCTGTGAAGGACTCTACCCCCTAAGTATGAGCAAAATGCCCACTCTTCTTCCCTTAAATTCCTTTTGTCTGATACTCTGTTGCAGCAATGAGGAAATAGCTAATATACTTACCAACTAAAGGTATTCAGAAACTAAGAGTGTTAGTCTGGCTTTCTTTCTTTCTTTTTTTTTATAGGATGTTCATTACTGTTATGATTTTTATTGTTTTATTCTTAGAACCTTCAATGTTACTAGAATTCTTCATTTCTGACAAACATTTGGTCAGGACAAAATGGTAAAAGAAATTTCCATTTGCTTCTTAGATTAACATTTCTTGCAAGATGGTCTGCCCCTAGTTCCACATGAGGATTTAGGGACAGCATCTCCTGGAGCACAATATCAGTCAGACTTGGCTCAAATGGGACTACAGGAATGATCAAGGAGTGGGTCAGTGAAGACGAGGCCTCATCAGGTGGCTTAGCTTCAATATTCCAAATTGTAGGGATATTTTTCCATGTTCACTGTTTCAGGCAGCTGGTAGGCCCTCTAGTTTCTGTTGAAGCTGAGGATGGTGGCCATCTCCTGGTCATTCAACTGGAAGTCAAACACCTGAAAGTTCTCATATATGCGTGCTGGTGTTGAAGACTTGGGGATGACAGTCATATTCCTCTGGATGTGGAAGTGAATCAGAACCTGAGCTGAGATTTTCTTGTGCTTTTCAGCAATCTCTTTAATCTTGGGATCCTCTAGTAGCGAGGGGTCCTCTGGCTTGGCCCAAGGCCTATCTGGGGAGCCCAGGGGACTGTAGACAACATTCTCTCTCTCTCTCTCTGGAAGTTTTTGGCAGCAACCATGTCCACCTTCGTGGAGCTCAGTACCAAAGCCAAGATGCCCATCATGGGCCTGGGCACCTGGATGTCTCCTCCAGGAAAGGTCAAGGAAGCTGTGAAGGCCGTCATTGATGTTGGATATCGCCACTTTCACTGCACCTATGCCTATCAGAATGAGCATGAAATTGGAGAGGTTATCCAAGAGAAGATCCAGGAGAAAGCTGTGAAGCGGGAGGACCTCTTCATTGTCAGCAAGTTGTGGTCTACATGCTTTGAAAGGCAACTGCTGAAGGAATCCTTTCAGAAGACCCTCACGGGTCTGAAGCTGGACTATCTGGACCTGTATCTTATTCACTGGCCACAGGGGCTTTAGCCTGGAAAGGAGTTATTCCGCAAAGACGATCAAGGCAATGTACTCACCAGTAAAGTAATGTTCTGGGATGCCTGGGAGGGCATGGAGGAACTGGTGGACCAGGAGCTGGTGAAAGCCTTGGGTGTCTCCAACTTCAACCATTTGAAGATTGAAAGGATCCTAAACAAGCCTGGACTAAAACATAAGCCAGTGACCAACCAGGTTGAATGTCATCCTTATCTCATCCAGGAGAAACTGATCCAGTACTGTCACTCCAGGGACATCACCATCATAGTCTGGCTTTCTATGGCTGTGATGAAACATTGGAACCAAAAGCAACTTGGAGAGGAACGGGTTTATTTGACTTACACTCCACATCACTGTTCATCTCTGAAGAAAATCAGGACAAGTACTGAAACAGGACAGAAGCTCTGTGTGTGTATGTTGTGTGTGTATGTGTGTGCGTATGTGTGTGTGTATGTTGTGTGTGTATGTGTGTGTGTATGTGTGTGTGTGTATGTGTGTGTGTATGTTGTGTGTGTATGTGTGTGTATGTTTGTGTGTATGTGTGTATATGTGTTGTGTGTATGTGTGTGTGTATGTGTGTGTGTGTGTATGTGTGTGTGTATGTGTGTGTATGCATGTGTGTGTTGCTTATTGGTTTGTCCCTAATAGCTTGTAGAGCCTGCTTTCTTTGTTTTATTTTAATTTATTATTTTTAATTTTCTCAAACCCATCAATGCCCCCTCCCTCCTTCCTCCCAGTCCTGCCCCAGCCTCCCCCAACCCATATCCATTTCCCAGGGAGGGCAAGTATTCCCAAGGTGAAGCTCTTATAAAACCCAGAACCACTATTTCAGGGAGTGCAATGGTGACTCCCTAGTCAATTACTAATTAGGAAAATGCCCTATAGGCTTGTCTACAGCCAGATCTTATGGAGGCATTTTCTCAGGTGGAGTTCCTTTCTCTCAGATGACTCTAGCTTATGCCAAGTTGACTTCAAACTGTCAAGCACATTAAATAAAGCAACAAGAAGAGAGTAAGTCTAATATCCATAATAGCATCATTCATCAAAGCAAGAAAGACTAAGGAACAAAATATCACTTTTAAAACTTGATACACACATTTTAGTAAGCATATTACCTATTTTCTTATCAAAGTGACAAAATATCTTAAAAAGTGTATCAATTTATCTGAGAATAAAATCCTCATTACCAGTAAGGATATGGTATAGTATACTAAATTGTTATAATAACTTGAGATTGTGTACTTGGAACTTAAAATTTGTATGTTATTCCAGTATTTCTTCTAAAACTTCAGTACTAAAATATTAGAAATCTAGACAGAGATTGACCTGTGTATCTTTGATACATAATGAATGATTAAAATTATATTCTATATGTAATAAAATATATCTGCCTGAGAAGTGGAATGTTACACAACTATTAAGTTTATGTGCTTTGAGTAGTGGTTTAAACAAAAAAAGGTGGGATCTACTTTTTTTTTTACTAAGATATTTAAAATACAAAATAGTAGGGCTATACCACAATTATACTATTGGTCTTCATAGGTGAAAAGATTGGCATGGTTTTAGTTTTGTTGTTTTACATATTTTTCTGATTTTCTCCTTTAAAAAAGAAATAAGTGTATATATTTTAAGTTGATGATAAATTATTCATATGTAGGCATGGAAACTTACTTTAGAAATAATAAAATCAAAGAACCTTTTAAGAACTCCATTAGAATGCATGGGAATCATGTCTTAAAAGTGTGAAACAACCAGTTGGGGATTCTCAAACCCATGGTGTGTGACCAGACACCTACAGTTGTGTCCCCACAAGTACAGCAGGCAATGTTCTGAACACATTCAGCTCTCAGAGCTTGGTAGGGCTGATGAGGAGCCCAGTGGCTCGGAGTAAGGCCCCCATGCCTCCCATCTCTCATTGGAAGCAATTAGGAGAAATTAGCTCTTAGCAGAAAAACTGACTACAGGGTTTGTCTGCCGGAACCACTGCAGGATGGAATGCATGTCATGAAGGCATGCTGAAGATTCCTGATGACAGATGGTGAACCAGCTGGATGAGAAGCATGTCCTCAACTCTGGCTCTCAGGCATTCAACTAGCTTAGTCTGGATCTCAGAGGAAAGCAGCATGCACTTCGTATTGAAAGCAAAGTCCAGAGTGACTACTATATATAAATTGGCTTCTTTTGAATCTCAGAGAAAGAAAGAGAGGGAGGGAGAGAGGGAGGAAAGCAGACGGGCACGGGGGGGGGGGGACAAGAGAGAGAAAGAGAGAGAAGGAGGTGGAGAGAGACAGAGAGAGAGAGAGAGAGAGAGCGAGCGAGCATGAGTGGCAAGCTAGGGAAATAAGATGTTCCAACCATGCAGGAGTCCAAAGTTTCACCCCCAATATCATGAAGCCTAATAAGCATAATAAATACACACAGCCCTGATCTCCAGTCTGTCAGGCTAAAATAGTACCACCAGACCTGGGGAGCAGTCTAA
The DNA here is from genome assembly GCA_004025045.1 of Sigmodon hispidus. NCBI lineage: Eukaryota > Metazoa > Chordata > Mammalia > Rodentia > Cricetidae > Sigmodon > Sigmodon hispidus. Next base: position 108,099 of record PVIH01004393.1, read on the forward strand.
GTTGTCAGAAAGTTGCTTGTTCTCCTTAATTTCAACATTAAAGTTCAGACATCACTGGGTTGATTCTTATTTACATATATCATATGGCATATCTGACACTGGTCAATTAAATAGTACCATATTATATTTTATATGTGTTCCTTATGAACAAATACATATGGGGAGAGGCAGGGGTTGATGTTATATGTCTTCTTTATTTGCCTCTTGTTATGGAATATTTGTTTAACTATGCAAAGATGTGTTGCATTTGTTTAATTATGTAAAGATATGCTGATGTTTACCTTGCCTGCCTAAGACACTTCATTGGTCTAACAAATTGCTGAATGGCCAATAGAGCAGGAGGAGGTAAGAACGGAACTTCCAGGCAGGGGGAGTAAGTAGAAGGAATTTGGGCTCAAAGAAAATGACACCAGGGGCCACCCAGCCACACATGAAGAAAGCAAGAAAAGTAAGACATACAAAATGAAAGAAAAGAAAACAGTCTTGAGTCAAAAACATAGGTTAAATTAACTTATAGGTTAAATTAAGTAATAAGAGCTAGTGCGACAAGCCTAAGCTACGGCTGAGCATTCATAATAAGTCTCCATTTCTTTGGGAGCTGATTAGCAGCCCAAAGAAAACTCCAGATACAGACTGCACCTTCTATTTTAACACAATGTCTCTTGTTTATTCTGGAGCTCATTGATTCAGCTACATTGGCTGGCAAGCAAGTCCCAGAGATCTTCCCCTCTGTCTCTCCAGCATTGGAATTTCAGGTGTGAATTGATGTTACAAGAGAGCTAGGAATTGAACTCAGCCTCTCATGACTCTGTGGGAAGGCAACTACTTTCTGGACTAAGACCTATCTCTAGCCCCAAACTAATATTTTTAAGGTGATGACTGAAATCCCCTGGCAATGGGAAGATGGATTTTTGAGACACATGCTTGTGTGTACAGGTGCACATTCACAGGACAGGAAAATATTACCAGGTGTCTTCCTGTGCTCTCTGTCTTACTTCTTAATGCAAGGTCTCTCACTGAACCCAAAGTTTGCCATTCTAACAAGACTGGCTGCCCACACAGTGAACTCTGGGGATCTTTCTGTCCCTATCCCCCAATGCTGGGATTATAAGCATGAGCAACCAGACCCAGCTTTTTATGACAATTCTTGGAATTCAATCTCAGGTCAGCATGTTTGCATAGGGAGTACTCTTACTCACTGAATCACCTCCTCAGATCCCAAACTAATGTTTTTATATTGGCAAGAATACACATCCCAACATTTACCATGTCAGCTATTTTTGTGTTTGATTCACTGGCATTAAGCACAATGGCACAACTAAATGACCATTGCTACCACACATCCATCCTTCAGAACCATTTCAAATAAAATCCTGAACATACTGTCATAATATCCCACTCTGTCTCCCCTAAGCTCTTGCAATTTGATTTTATCTTCTATCTCCATGAATTTTCCTATTCTAGGCACCTCACACTGGTGTCTTTCTCAAAGACCTCCTCTGGCAAGGGATAACTTCTAAATAGTCTCTCTCTCTTCTTTGACAAAGAAATCATCAAACATTTTAGATAAGCATTTGGTGGGGATATTACAAAGTTTGAATAAGTCAAACTTTAAATAATCTGATTTTTTTAACAGACACTTTTGTTTATTTTCTACCTCTACAGGAAATTATGTGAATTTCCTGCAAAGAACTAATGGATATTGATGCAATGTGATGACTGATAATATTGATTTGGTTCCCACCTTTGTGGTTGAGCTGTGACGTTGGGCACTGTCTTTATATGCTTACATCTGTTTGCAATAAGATGATGCTAGCTGGGAGACTAACAGATTCCCAGGATCTACATAGCTGAAGAATTTGGTTTCTTATGGGAGGGTTCTTAATTGTACCACCTTCGACAGAAATGTGGAAAAACAGCAGATTCTGCACACAAACCTGGGCACTAAGAGTCCTTGCTGGGAACTCCTGTTACTTAAAATATAGTCTAGAAATACTTTAAGAAATTGAAAAGGAGCATCCAAATGACACCTGGGCCATATAACCAAATTGTGATCTTGAGAAGTCACTTGAATTTTCTTTAGCACCAAACAAGTATAAGAAACACTGATGGCCCATGACTCTTGTAGAAATTAAATGAGTTAGCACATGAAAGGTGATTTGTTCTGGACTAATCTCTAGTTTAAGTATATCCACACAAAGGTAGCTGTGAAGTGGTCACTATGAATCTGCAGCATCAGCTTCAGTATAAAGGTAGGGACCAACTCAAACTCACTAGATTTGTTAGCAGGGAAAATGAGGTAAAAGATCCTTGTCAGTTTGAAGAAGAGAGTTGACATTTTATGCATCAATATAACAACTATTAAAAGTTAAATAAAAAATGAAATACAAGAAAAAGAGTTCACGAATCTGCAATAAGATCTGAATATTTCTTTGACAGAGTGAAAATTAAATCATCTTGAGACCATTGACTTTAGCAGTTTATGTAGTAGTATGAGATTAAGGGGCATGACATGCCCACCTGTGGTGGAATGGTCCCTAGAGACTCATATATTTAAACTCTTGGTTTCTAATTGGTGGAACTGTTTTGGAAGAATTAGTAGATGAGGCCTTGTTCAAAGAGAATGTCACTGGGGTGGGCTTTGAGAAATTCTCTCTCTCTCTCTCTCTCTCTCTCTCTCTCTCTCTCTCTCTCTCTCTCTCCTCCCTCTCTCCCTCCCTCCCTTTCTCTTTTTCTCACTTCTGCCTGTAAATTGGGATATAAGCTCTCAGCTATTGCTTTAGCACCATACTTGACTGACTGCACCATTATGCTTCCCACCATGATGACCATGGACTAAGCCTCTGAAACTGTAAGCAACCCCTCAATTAAATGATTTTTTTTTCAGTGAGTTTCCATGGTCATGATGTTTCCTCACAGCAATATAACAGTAATTAAGACACCACCTATGGGGAGAGGCCAGATGTGGTTTGGCAACTTACTGAGGGCCATAGTGTTTGGATACAAGCTATCAAGAGTTATTAGTACTATGGAAGCCCATAGCAAGGAGACTGGGTACACTAGCAAGGTTAGGGGTGTGGGGAGCTCTGGGTGGTCTATTGAATAACCACATTCTATGTGCTTCATAAGCAAAAGCTGTGGGTGCACAATTTACCAGACACACAGAGAAGCTACTAGCCAGCTATCTAAGAATGGCAAAACTTTGTTGAACATCCAAGAATACAAATGATTTTTCTAGTTATAGATAGTAACTTCATGACTTTGCATGAACCCAGCTCATATTTTGAAAATTGGTTGGAAATTTTGGGGGGTAACTTTGATCTTATATTTAGTTGTATTGAGCAAAGCTTGAATTGAAGTTTAAACAACCATGAATAATAAATAATGCTGGTTTTCTCCCTTTGAATCACTAGGTTTTCTCACTTCATTTATCCTATTGCTTTTTGCTAACACTTTGATAACTAATTTCCTTCTTTTCTGATCTGTGTTTATATATTAGGATATTTATATTCATGTCACCATAGTGAAGAAGATTCATGCATTCTTTATTCTTTATTATGTATGCCATTGCATTAATATATCACAGAACTGGAAGAAAATGTCCAAGTATTTTGTAGGGAAAATGCCTTCAAAGGAAACTGAGAGGCACTTATTAGAGTTTAGGAGAGCCTCCAGTCAAAGTTGCTAGTCTGACTCTGGTAAGAGACAAAGGGAAGGCAGGTAGGTGGGGTAGACTGTTTTAATTTGCAGTGCAGCATCAACAACAGTTGGCATGGATGCTGGGGTATCTTGGAGCCAAATATGACCATTTCTAGGAGCAGCCCATGGGAGTGATGGCTCAGTATAAACTGACAGATTTCAGGGCACAGTACCCAGGGGTCATTGGTTGACTATAATGACTATTGCAGAAGTTCTTATGCTAACAAGAGGAGAGGTTTTTCTGTCTTAATTAGGATTCCCATTGCTATGATGAAACACCATGACCAACAGCAATGTGGGAGAAAGGGTTTATTTTGAATACACTTCCAAGTAACAGTTGATCACTGAGGGAAGTCAGGGCAGGAACCCAAACAGGATAGGAACCCGGATGCAGGAGCTGATGCAGAGTCCATGGAGCAGTGCAGTTTACTGGCTTACTCCTCATGGCTTCCTCAGCCTGCTTTCTTATAGAACCCAGGACCACCAGCCCAGGAATGGCATGATCCACAATGGGCTAAGCCCTTGCACATCAATCACTAATCAAAAAAATAGACTTGCCTACAGCCTCATCTTATGAAGACATTTTCTCAGTTGAGACTTTCCCTTCCCAGATGACTTTAACCTGTGTCAAGTTGACATCAAAACCAGCTGGCACAGCTTCTCAGCTTCTCACTACTGCCACTATCCTTGCCATGAAAACTGTCCTGTACATGCAGATGGCCCAGAAGCATCCTTGGCTTTCACCTACTTGATGATGTAGCATCTTCCAGGGCCTGCCAATCAAAACTGTCTATTGACACTACACTACAGACACTAATTTTTCTTAAAGGAAACAAAACTGCTCCCAGGTGATGAGTCTAGACCAAAGAAACTTGCATACGTTTCAGAATGTTTCTCAGGCCAATTATACAATTAGAGAGGGAGAAATAACAAGCACTGTAACTACTGTATCATGATTATTAAAAACAAATATAAAACAAACAAAAAACTCTGAGATTTAGAATTCAAAGTGAGTTGGACACTCTTGGACCAATAGATTGCTGATAGGGCATTAATTTACAATCAAAATGAAGTTTTTTAGTTTTGTTGTTGTTAGGGATAAATTTATAGTTAAATGACTTAGCTCAGATTCAAGGACTATAAAGTTTAAAATTAAATGGAAGCTGAGTGTAGAAGAAGTTGCATGCACTCTTGCCACTGGAAAGATTAAGGAGGAGGATAATTGTAAATTTTAGGCTAGCCTAGGCTGCATAGAAAGAGTCTGTCTCAAAGCACTCCCAAAATTGGCAATGGATTCTCCTTCAGCTTAGTCTGTGGTATTGTAGTGTAACTCAAGTTTACATACTTGGGAGATTATGTTGGTGACTTTTTCCCACTCTAACTAAAATATGTGACGGACAAGCAAAAAGAAATTCATTTTAGCTCATGGTTTCAGAGGGTTCAGTATATGACTGCATGACTCTATGCACATGAGCAAAACATCAGGCAACATGCAGGTACAAGTTGGTAAGAGAGTTCTTCACATTATCCAGACAGGAAGGGGAAAGTAAAGCAGGAAGCAGTCAGGGAAAATGTGGCTCAGACTGAGTTGGGATGCACAATTTAGCAAGAACTCTATGTGATTTAGATATACACTAGATCTCAGAAGTTTCACCTATTGGGACAGGATTTTCAGTTGATTCTCCAGCCTCATCCTCTTTTGCTTCTCATTTGCTTAGTCTTCTGCAGCTAACTGACACTCCTGTGGACTCTCAATCTATTATGCATACTCCAATCCCAGGAACTCTGTTCTTCCATTCACTGCTTCAGTTCCTGCTTCTGTGACCATCATTAGTAAGTACCTTTGAGATCCTGCACCTGCCCTGTCCAACTCTCTATCTCTGTAACCATAGTGTTCACTTCCATCTACCTTCTTGAACATATCAATGTATATTTTTTCCTGGTCTATTGAAAGAGACATTGTGTGTTATTTTGATCATCCTGAATGTCCAAATACTGTAATAATCTCCATTCTGAGTCAAACTGTTACTAAACCATTGTTGGAAATGAGTAGCCCCATGTGACTAATTCCCCAGAGAAGGAAGAAACACCACAAAGGACACGGAGACTGGGACTTTGGATTTCACAGTGTTACTCTGGCTTGCTCCAGACATCAAAATCATCATCTTATGATACTCCTTTCAAGCAGACTGGAAATGAATTGAAGCCAAAGACACACATCTGGCTGCTGGGTTGATTCTCTTCTTAGTCAGGGGATAAACTCAGATCAAGAAGAGGATTCTTGAACAAAGTTCCAACATAAAACCTCTCTTCTGGTGCATGGGAAGATCAGATGACGTATGTCAATTTTTTTTTTCAATAGAGTAAAACAGCTAACATTTCCAAAAATCATGGATCTGTTTGTTTCCAGGGAAAGATTAATCTGAACATCTCCTAAAAAGCCACCTGTTTATACATTTACTGGAGGATCTGTCTGGAAAAAAAATTAAGATAACAGGACTTGGTTTGACACATCTGGAGCAGATGGGCATGTTTTCTTTGGCTTCCCATGGATGTTTAAAATAAAGTTAAGAAGAGGGAGATGGTAAAATTGGACTCTCAGGTGGCCAGGGAAAGACTAGCATATGATGGGGGAAAAGCAGGGGATTAAAACACACCAGGCTCAATCATTATAAACTGTTCGCTTTCTTTCACTGTCAAAGGCTCTGTTGTAAATATTGATGGAGAGAAAGGCTATGACAGCTGCAAGATAGAATATACAAACAAAGCTGAAGAACAATTAGAGTCTAAGAACATTTCGCTCAAATCTGTTTGCCAAACAATGTGTTCCTGAAGGGCCATTAGAGAAAAAAAAAATCTTTTGGCTTATACCACACTTACCCTGAATTCAACTTAAATGAGTACTTTTCACATGGAGCAAAAGCACCTTGTCTTTGAAATCAGACACAGGGGAGGCTTCAGGTGTGATTTGGTTCTGCAGGGAAGTAGAAACAATCACTGAGGAAGTTGTTAAGTGGTTGTCAGCACAATTGAATGGCTAGGAGGGCATAAAGTGAGGTGCCTGGCCATATGCATGCTTGACAGTTACGGAAATAGTGAATATAATTATCAATGAACTTATAGTCCATTGTCATTTTCTTTGTTCTGATTTTGAATTAGTTCTTTTTTATTTGTTTGTTTTATGCCCTCTTTTCTTCCTCTTGTCTCTCCCCTACCTCCCTTTCTCTCTCCATTCTTTGTCTTCCCAAACAAATATACAAAGTCCAGGTATTTTGTTTTCAGTTGTAATGGATGCTTGTGGGATCTATTATACACTTTATCCCCCAGTTTTGGAGAAACAGTACTTGGTCCTCAAGCAGATCTCTATCAGTTAGGTCTGGTAATTGTCCTTTTGCACAGGACATGGCTTTGAGTTCAGACCATGAATTATGTCCCATGTACTTGGAAAGTGCCAATGTAAGCAAATTTAACGTCATTAGCCACCAAAGCCAACATAATTTGGTGCATAACTATGAAATTAATATTTGAAGTTCATTTCCCCTTGTTCAAGTTCCCCAGTGGCCACTGACTATCTAAAAAGCCGTGTTCTTGTGACTGACAATCTTTGGAATAAATTGTTAGGATTAGGCATTTAAAATCAATTTAGCTAATATTTCAAGGTTTTTTTTTTTTTTTGAGTATCCAATGACTCAAAGATACCACCTGATTAATAAATTCAAATGATGCTTTCATTAAAACTAACCAAACACTTCTCTGAAATATGTAGCATTAGTCCTGCAGTATAGGATGACCCTCTCCCTTCACACAAAAAGTCTGCCTTTCACCTTTTAAGGCTATATTCAGTGACTTAGGAGTAAGCATATTACTGTGATTAACAATAAAGTAGGTGGTGCGATCACATTGCTTAGAATGACATCTTGACAATTCAACGCATTTTGATGGTTTTGTGCCAGGAAAAAAAAATAACTGCAAGTATTCCAAAATTTGGGAGGGGGTTAGGAATTCAATAGCATTTCTAAATTGCTTCTAAAGTATTTTGAAAGATAAGTTTTGGACCAGAAAATACATAGAAAAAAAAAACCCGGAAATCTGCTGTGCAACCATAAAGCACATATGCAACTCAGAATACAGGCTGTATGTATGCATGATGAATATATGAGGGTGGGATGTCTCCCAACCAGAATTCCTGGATGATGACATGTTAATTAAATGGTGCATCCTCCTGCCTCTGTGGGTTTGCTTTCTTATCTTTGGCAGATTTATGAGAAATTTACATGATTTGGCTAATTTTGGATGCTACTAACAGGTTCATTATCTTGTCACTCAAAATGCAGTTTTCCAGCCCTCTGTACTCAAAAAAATATGTTCCATTATGATTGGAACTCTGCTTATCAACTTCTTTCCCCACCACATAATTTGATAGAAGTTCCCATATGTGTTTCCAGTTTGAGCAAAGAAAACATTACTTTTCTGGGAAGCACTAACATTTTGGTAGAGATCTCAAAGATAATAGTTATCTTAGAAACCTTATCCAAAATATGTATTGACATTTTGATTAATGGTGGATAAACTCTTGGGACACAGAGGTAGATGAGTTGTAGATCAAAATACAGGAACTTTTGTCTTCTTTCCAACAGTAAAGCAGCATCCTTCCTTATATCTACTACAACCTTTAGAACTAAGTGTTCTTTAAACATCTCTTTGAACTTAAACTTACTCCCAATAGAAATTTACCTGTTTGTGCACTGCTCAATCAGTGTCTCGCTTTCTGCCATGAACATTGTTGCTGATTCTAATGAAGAGAAGGTTACAAGCTGGTATTTAGCTCATAGATCACTATTATGGCTTGCTTATTTGTGTCTATCTCTATTATCCTTCAAATGTGCACGCTGAACCCAAAACTACAGTGTGATAATATTTAGAGTAGGCCATTTATATGTAGTTATGTTGAAATGAAATAATGAGGGGGAGAGATGCATGTCTTTATAATAAGTGCAAGCTTCTTTTCTATTAGTCAACGTAGGGGATTCATGTGAGAGTGTCCCTTCCATGGGACCAATTCTGATATGACCACGTTTTCCCTTTCCATCTCCACTGCAATGGTGGGTGGTTGTCCCCTGCAGTGGTGGATAGGCCACTAAACCAAAACCAAGGCCACATTGTACATTTTGTGTGGGATAAATAGACCCCTAGAATGACTCCTTCCTGGCATTGGGTGACATGTCTCTGTGACGAATCATATCTACCATATGATTGTGGAGATGCTTCAAAAATGGCTGCCTAGAAAACATACCAAAATTTCTGAAAGCAGCATATATGGGGTGGGGTCATAACAGGCTGTTGAATCAGTAGCATGGTCTTTCTTATGAGTGATATAAAATACAATGAAGGCCGAACTGTATTCCCAGAAAGAATTTGGCTGTATGGGGGTGTGTGATGGGGAAAAGGCATGTATATGTAGTCCACTGTATTAGGTATTAACCTCTTATTTGTCTAGAAAGTAGGAGAAAGTGAGAAGTGAAAAGTTGGCCTTTATTGTCCTCTCTCTCTCTCTCTCTCTCTCTCTCTCTCTCTCTCTGTGTGTGTGTGTGTGTGTGTGTGTTTGCATGCTTGTTCCACAAATTTGCACATGTGAAGGCCCAGGATAGATGACATTGGGAATCATCTTGGACTGCTCTTTCATCTTATGCAATATGACAGTGTCTCTTAAACAGATCCAGAGGTCACCAATTCAGCTACTTTTACTAGCCACCTTGTTCTGGAGATCCCCTGTATCTGCCTCCTGAAACTGGAAATTCAGGCAGGCCATTGTACTAATCTACTACTTCCCTCACACAACTGTGACAAATACTGAACTGCTGATGTATCTTTCCAATTCTAGCCTGCTATGTCTTAAAGATGGCAAGATACATGGGAACATGGTTGAGCAAGTGTCCTTGTGGCATGGTTTAGTGTCACCTGGGTATATGCCCAAGAGTGAAATTGCTGGGTCTTGAGGTAGATTGATACCCAGTTTTCTGAGAAACTACTATACTAATTTGCAAAGTACAAGTTTGCATTCCCCTCAGCAGTGGAGGAATGTTCCCTTTATTAACTTCTCCAACAGAAGCTGTCACGAGTGTTTTACATCTTAGCCATTTCTACAGGTGTAAAATGATATCTTTATTATTAATAGCCAGAACCTGGAATTAACCTAGATGCTCAAGTAAAGAATGGATAAAGAAAATGTGGTACATTTAGATAATGGAGTATTACTGAGCAATAAAAATGACATCATGAAATTTGCAGGCAAATGGATGGAACTAAAAAAAAAGGTCATCCTGAGTGAGTTAACCCAAACTCAGAAACACAAACATGATGTGTACTCACTCATAGGTGGATATTATATGTAAAGCAAAGGATAATCATGCTGCAATCCACAGCCCCAGAGGAGCTAGCTAACAAGGAGGGCACTAAGGGGGACATGCTTAGATCACCTTTGGAAGGGGAAATAGTTAAGACTTTCAGGGTGACCTAGTGACAAGGACCAGAAAAATGAAGGGGATGAAGGGTGAGAACATGAGGGAACAGAATCATTGAGCTGGGAGAGGGATGGAGAAGAAGAACAATGAAAGAGATAGCTTGGGGTTAAAGAGAAACCTGGTGCTGGGGAAATTCCCAGGAATCCCCAAGAATGATCCCAGCTAAGACTCCAAGCAATAGTGGAGATGGTGCCTGAACTGGCCTTGACCTGTAATCAGATTTGTGACCACCACTCTAATTGCCATCATAGAACCTTCATCCAGTAACTGATGGAAACAGATGCAGAGATTCACAGCCAAGCACTGGACTGAGTTCCCAGATTCCAATCAAAGAGATTGGGGGGGGGAGGTGGAGGATAGGGGTGGGAGATGGGGGGTAGGGGGATTATATGAGTAAGGAGGGGGACTATATAAGTAAGGGGGGATGAAGATCATGATGGGGAAACTCACAGAGACAGCTGACCTGAGTTGGTGGAGCTCATGGACTCTGAACTAATAGCTGGGGAGCCTGCATGAGATCAAACTAGGCCCTCTGAATGTGGGAGACAGTTGTGTGGCTTGGTCTGTATGTGGGGCCCCTAGCAGTGGGACCAAGATTTACTCCTGGTGCTTAAACTACTATTTTGGGAGCCCATTTCTTTTATAAAGGAATTCCTTGCTCAGCTATGATGCATGGGGAGTTGCTTGGTCCTGTCTCAACTTGATATGCCAGGCTTTATTGACTCCCCATGGGAGATCCTACGCTCTCTGAGAAGTGGATGGGGGATAGTGTGAGCGGTAGGTGGGGGAAGCAAGAGGAGAGAGTAGGAACTGTGGTTGGTATGTAAAATAAAAAATTAAAGATGTAAGAAAAGGAGAATACAAATTAGATCTGTCCTCAAGAGCCCTTTCTGAGACTCAAAAACTTATAACCCATGAGAAGAGTCATTATAAAGGAAGAGAAAAATAGAAGGTACATCTCAGATCCATCCCTCCATAAAAAATGGTGAACAAAATTCTATGATTCGGCATGTAGAAGAGGACCCTCATAAGAGCCCAGTACATGAAATGATGATAATCAGAGAATATCTTGTATCTGAAAAGTGTTAGTTGTTCAACACTTCAAATGAAGCAGAAAAAGAGCTTCTCCCAGGCTGGCTAGTGAGACTGTAGGATACAGAGGTGGCTGGTATCAGCCTGAGGGTTCTGAAAGGGAAGAGGCTAAGTAATATAACTACCCATTGCTCCTTGAGATAAAACTGCCCAACCAGACACAACATGACAGAAATTAGTCCTTGAGGGACTGACTCATAGGAGTTGTTAAGGATGTTTAATTAGCACAATCTGAGAGTCTTACAAATGTCAGGGCTGGAAGACAGGGGAGGAAAGACAGGCATTTCTCAGGGACTCTGATGAGGAAGATGAGATGTCTGAAATTAATGAGCACTGCACTAGGTGACCTAGCACTAGATACACAGAATAGTAGGAAAAGTAGGAATCCCAGAATTGGTAATGCTCCACGGTGGGATGTGATTTTTACAGAGTATGAGAGGCTTTAGTGGGGATAAAAATTTAGATCAACATATAAATAAGATTTCTACGGTGCTTAATTAATCAAGGGGACTAAAGGAGGACCAGGAGGAAGATGGAGTGTATCCTGGTTACTGGAAGGCAAATATGGAAACATTTGTAGGAAACTGGGATTCTTAGGGATGTGAACCAAAACCTAAACAATCCAGTGAGTCTTGGATATCTTTAAGGCCAGAGCAACATTTCCCAGAGGACAGGATATATAAGACAATGCAACTGAGCATTCGCTCACTCAGAGTATATGGCGCCCATTTCTCCTCTGACAGAAAGGAGAATGGAATTGGAGATTTCTAACACAACAGCCCAGTTTGATGGAAAAGCAAGGATGAGTCTACTGAGCTTAGGAGCTAGCTTCAGGAGCAGCTATGGAGGACCTTATTGTGGTTCCACTCCTGCTTGGACCTGAGCCGAGCCAAGCAGTGCACATCATCCCTTTCAAGAACATGGTGACAGATCATGTGATGGGAAGATGCACAGATTCACCAAGGTAACAGCTGGGTCCTCAGATGACTTCCTTTAAATGGCTGTATAGAATGGAGTGCTAGATGAGCTAATGTTTCCTATGCATGCCAGTGTGTGTGTGTCTGTCTGTCAGCCTGTCTGAGGGTGGCATATATGTGACATATTCCATGACATGCTTGTGGAGGTCAGAGAACAATTTTCAGGAGTTGTTTGCTCCTTCTATCAAGGGTTCAGTGACTGAAAACAGGCCATTAGGATTACATAGTACAAGCTTTTTACCAGAATAGCTGTCCTGATGACCTCCTGCTTCTTTGACAAAATAATGAGTGATAAGATCTTATGATGATGGGTGTTTTTATCCCCTTAGCTGCCTAATACTAATTGGCACTTGCTTAGGGACTGGTCATCTTTTGTTTGTATAATGAATCAGATGTTTACAGATGTGACAAAAACAGACACTAGTATGGTGATATGTTACATATTTAATAAAACCTGGAATGTCAGGAGATCAACCCACAGTCAAAACTAGGGAGAGGTAGCTCAGGGAGTTATGGATCTCAGTAAAAGGCCAAACAGCTGGGCTTCAATGGCACACACCTTTAATCCTAGCATGGGAAAGCCAGGAGTGGTGACCTATGCCTTTAATCTCATAACTCCAGAGACAGGGATCTTTCTGTGTTTCTGTGAGTTCAAGGCTGACTACCAAATAGTGGTAGCTCACACCTTTAATCTTGACCTGGATGGGATACAGCTGGGCAAGAAGATTATTTAAGGCAGCAATTAGAAGCAACCAGGAGTGAAGGTGAGGAAGCTGGAAGATAGCTGGGTGAGATTTGACTGTGGTCTTTCCTTTCTCTGATATTTCAACCTTTCCTCAATATCTGACTCTGAATTTCTTTTATTACAGTCAGAATTCAGGCAACACACTCAGAAATACAGTATAAATAGGAGTTAAGAGGTTAATACAAAGGCATCCAGTGAGGATGAAGATGAATAATTCCAGGGGCCACAAGGTTTTGTTTTTAAGAATACATGGCTCATAAAACCACTGCCATTCCTTCTTGCTAGTTGGATGCCAGATTTTAACAATAAGACCCTAATAATAGCAAATATATTCTACACTCTGGCTACAGGACATGGAATTAGCATGCTGAGAATTACCGAAAAGATCTCTCCATGCTAACTGGTTTTCATAGTACTGGGATGTACAAGGTGTTGCTGGGATACAATTGTCACTGACAGTCCTGCTCACCTATGTACCCTGCATGTTTAAGCATCAGTACATCAGGCAAGATGTAACTGCTGGGATAATAGTGGCACAGCTATTATAGTGCAACCAGTTGCATTTAGGATCAGGTCCACAGACAGTAAGTTAAATAAGTAAAGACCTGTGGCTAGGGAAGTCATAGGCTCTAGGGAGGTAGCTATTGTTATTATTTGATAAACAAATGTGATATTCCTGTTAAATAGCCCTCTAAACATTTGTGTTTACATTATAAATTCTGTCAGCTTTGGTAATAAAGAGAAACTTAATTTTTTTTTTTTTACAATGAATTGTGTATGTGTACTGCAGAGATTCATAAATTGTCAAGCTCCTGAAAATAAGTGAGTATTGCTTTGGCATAGTGGGCCAATACTCAGCCACAGACCGAGGAAAATAGACATCTAAATCCTTTCCCACACTCCCAAGGCTCAGGGAGCATACACTCACTGAGGAAAAAGGAAGGTTTATAAGACCGAAGAAGAAAAGAAATGAAAAAGGCTCAGGAAGTAAAACTATAAAACAAAGGAAGTTCCTAAAACTTACAGCATTCACAAGGCTCCCTCAAGTTTACCTAAAAAGTAAGTAACTGTTGGCTAAGATGCCTGGAAGAGGTGTAGAACATTTCAGAGATGCAGTTTTCCCAAGACATCACCATGCTGTGATGTGATTTTCATGATGCAGCTGTTCTTGAGTTACCCAATAAATGTCACTGGTTAGCTAAACGACATTTGTGTTCAATCACTTATTTGCTATGTCATGGATAACCCAAGATAGATGAATAGACATTTGTTCAAGTCTCTCCAGAAAAAGTCAAATAAAAGTTGCAAATTAGACTTAGGAATTTATAGTGATGCTGGTTTTATTCCACATATTTCTTGTTCAACAGACTCACTGCCAGAACAAAGGCTTGTTTTCCTGATGTCTTTTTTTTTTTTTAAATTTTGGTTTTTCATGACACTAAACAACACAGCTAATAAATTAATTCAACATAATGTCTCATATAATTAAGGGAGAATACCAGTCATAAAAGATAACAGAATATCAACTATAGAAAAATATGCTCAGAACTGAGATAATATGACTTATCTATAAATAAAACAGAAACCGAACCTCAAACAGAAAATGTCCCAGTGATCCTTGTAGACTTCAGTGCAACAGGAGCCCAGGACATTCTTGCCCCCTCCCCAATGGAGACAGATACTTCAAAATCTGTGGTCTGTTCCTTCATTTAGAATAAGAAATATGAATTAATTTTCTTATATTTTATATTTTGGATTGACTTTCTTAATAAAGAAGTTAGCTTTATTATTAACAATATTTTATAGCCTATAATCCTCTGAGAATCTATCAGTCTCTACTCTTGCATTTGGCAGATGACAGAGGCACAAATCCATCTAAGCTGAGAGGCAAGGCCACTTCTTTTAATTGCTTTATTTTCATTAGAATTGTAGGACCTACATCTCCAAAAAAGTAGTGATTTTTTTTTAAACTGTCATAGCCATACTCATAATACATTATCATCTTTTCACTGTAATTGCAAAATGTAGTCTACAGATCATTATGGAACAATAATTTTACATTATAGTGTACAGCCATTGGGAAGAATGACTTTTTTAAAAATCAAAATTTCTTCTACAAATTGAGGCTGGCAGCCCGTGCTTCATCAGCCTTTGGGTCTGTAGAGTCATGGTCTTTAATGGTAAGTTAAAAAAAAAAAAAAAAAAAAGCAAAGCAAGAACAACACCATTCCCAAGAAAACCCCCAAATAACACCAAAAATCCCCAAAATTCCTGATGATGAAAACCTATCAGTTGTCTGCTCCAGTTTGCACTTAATTAAATAATTTAAAATAAATTCCTGCTTTAACAGAACTTTTTTCTCTTTATTTCATTCCCCAAACTTTGCACACATACTGTCTCCCCTTAACCCCTAGTTCCCTCAGAAAGCAGTCAAATACAGGGTTTGGGGGTTTGCTCAACAGTAGAGAATGTGCTTTGTGAAGATCAGACCTTCAGTTCAGTTTCCAACCCTCCTCTGTAAAATTATCCAAATCTTTCTGCTGGAGGTTTAGAGTAATCCATAGTCAAGGTAAAACACGCTGATTTGGTTCTTTTCACAAATGCAGGCGAGTCTGTTAGACAGGGCATATACTCTTCTCACTCTGTTTATTATGCATTCCCTTCTGCTGCACTGACTGGGGATCCTTTCGGTGGCTACTTTCACACTTTTCAGCATTTTCAAAGCAAAACCCAAAGATCCCCCATTCATCTACACTGTGGCACACAATGTCTTCACACATTGTTTAGAGTTTCCATCCAAAAAGAAATCCTGATTTCCTCAGATAAGCTACTAATGTTTCTTTTATGTTGAGACATTTTGAATGTATCTTACTTTTTATTTAAGTGATCTTTGGAGTTACTAAATGTCACATTGGTAAACACTACACAGACTACTCAATGTTCACCAATAAGTGACAGAAATTTGCCATGATCACATGGTAATATAAACACTATTATTTTGGACAGTCTATCAGTAAAGGAGGTGGTTTCTCTGACTACTCAATTCTTTCATTTCATATTGCTTCTGAAATTTTTGCTTTTAAAGTCTATACAGCTTCAAGTTTTGTAGATAATGCTACCTCCTTTCTGAAATCTTGACAAATTCCACCATTCAGAAATCATGTCTTTCTGTGGTCTCCTAATAATTATACTACAATTTCTCCTTATTTGTAAGAAATTTATTTCAAGACTTCTAGCAGAGGCTTGAAGCCATGGACAGGACCAAGCATATGTTTACTATTTTTTTTCACATATCCTTTGTGACATCTAATCCATAATTTAGGCCCAAATAGAGATTAATTAGAACAATTAAAACAATGTACTGATACTTTGTCAGTTTATTCAATAGCTGGACTATCCAATAAGTGATTAATGGACAGGAAGTGTACACAGCATAGATATTAGAAACAAAGAATTGATTCACATCCTATATGGAATGCAGCATTGATGACATGAGATTTCATTGCATTAATCATAACAGTGAGAAATTGAAAAATATTTATTTCTGGAAAAATGTAAACATTTTGTTCCAGTTACCTGGAATCTTAGGAAGCACAGCCATGGGCAAGGAAGTCCTAATGTATGGGATCCCTGCTGGGCACTCACTCGTTCTGTTTTCAACTATATCCCAGTTAGTTTTATTTCTTTTACAACCAATTTGTAAATTCAGTGACAGCAACATTTATAGCCTTCATTTTTTGTCTAACCATGTGCATTGCAAACTTGACACTATCATTATTCAGACAAGAGATATTTCTCCAGTGTTTTCATTCTAAAACTAATTATGCAGCATCTGAACAACTGCCCTGGCTGCATATTGCCACAATTGTGAATGTTGGAACTAACCAGGTTTCCCATTTATGCTTACTTGGGAAGATCCTTGGGAAGGCCCTGAACTCTAAATTTGATAGTGTATTTTCTGACCTGATCTCTGACTTAAGGGTTTGTTCCTTTGTTTTATTTTTCAAAATTTTCTTCCTTAAAAAAAAAAAAAAAAAAAAAAAAAAAAAAAAAAAAAAAAAAAAAAAAAAAAAAAAAAAAAAAAAAAAAAAAAAAAAAAAAAAAAAAAAAAAAAAAAAAAAAAAAAAAAAAAAAAAAAAAAAAAAAAAAAAAAAAACCAGTGAGGGGTTGGAGAAAGACTGGGTGCTACGGAAACCTTCAGAACTCACAGAATGTCCCTGACTAGGTCTCCAACCAATAGCAAAGGTGTTGGCTAAATAAAGTCCCCTATAATCAAATGAATAGCCACCCTAGGTGCCACTACAGATGGTGAATAAATCCAACAATGAATGGAGGTAGAGGCAGGGATACATGGCTCAGCACTGGGCTGAGTCCCTGGTCCAGCTGGTAGAGGGGAAAGAGACTCTTTTGGAGTAAGGGGATAGGGACTAACTATTGGGAAAATTCTCACAGTGATGGCTGGCTGGAGCTCTGGGGAGCTCACTGAATCAAGAACCGCCACCTGGGAACCATTACAAAAAGGAACTAGGCCCTCCAAGGATAGACAACTGTCCACTGACATGGGCAGTATGTGGAGCCTTAAGAGGAGGGTTCAGACTGTGATTCTGTGCAAGGACTGGCACTGTCGAGTCTATTCCCTCCAGAGGAACACCTAACCTAGCCATGACATTAGGATGAGGAAATCAAGACTTACCTAGAGTGGATGCTGAGCTAATTCACCTTGGGACCTCTTGCCCTTGCTGGGGAGGGGTTGGGGGGATGGGGAGGAGAGAGGCTTAAGGAGGGAGAAGGGAGTTGGAACAAGTGGATACATGGATAAAAAAGAATTTATTCTACCAAAATAAATAAATAGGTAAATAAAAATTTAATTAACTTAGTTACATTAACTATTTAGATAATAAATATATCTTTCTCTGTGTTTTTCTATGACTACTTTAAATCAAATGAATGGAATGACAGACTATTAAAATTTAAGCCCATAAACAGACATGCTGAAATGCTTACTGAATTGAATACATTTCATGACATTTCTAAAACTAAGTCATCTCATGTAGGAATTATGCTGTATTTGTGTTCATTTCAGGAAAGTAGTAATCAATAATAATGGATAAAAACCATTAGAGAAGTGTTTCTCAACACTTTGGGCTTGCCATATCAGATATTCTGCATATCAGATATTTACATTACAATTTATAATAGTAGCAAACTTGCAGTTATAAAGTAGCAATGAAAATATGGTTGGGGATCCCCATGACATGATGGACTGTATTAAGAATATGTACAACGTTAGAAAGGAAGAAAACCACTGCTTTGGGGCTTAAAAAAGTAAGCCTTGTATATTTTTTCCCACAATTGGTATTTCTGTGATTATCCAGATAACTAGCAAGAAAGTGTGGTTCTACTGCCGACTTTTATTTCCATTTCCTTATGTAAGAAACAAGGGAGAATGGATAAGAAATTTCTGTCTCCTCCACTTTTCACATCATGCGATTCTTAAATAACCCTGGCATTCCCCTTCTCACTGTGGACATTGCCCTAGATTATCACAGAGGAGGCTCCAAAGTTGCAATAAATCTTTCAAATCCTTAGATTTCACTAGGTGTTGCTTTACATTTCAATATCATTAATGAACTAAGAAAAAGCTGCTGGGCAAGCGTAACAGTGTTGAATTTTACTAGAGGCCCACCAGAGGAAAAGCAGGATTTTCAAAGCACTGCAATCATGTGTGTGACACACACACACAGGAAAAAGATTAAAAGTCTGTATTTAGCTGATTGAACATAAAAATAGCTAATAACTTCAAGAACATTCTCTTCTTTGATGGCCAGCCACTGAGTTTTAAAGCCTTATAAAAGCAACCAAGAAAAACACAAAGCAAATCGAGCAAGGCAGAGAAAAGAAGGTAATAGAAAGGGATGGCTGGCCAGATGTAACAAAATACAGGGTCTGTATGTGAAAATATACCATTTGTTCTTATACAACCTCAGTATGGTACAGTTGCCTGAACTTGTCCTATATGGACACACACATTTTCCTAGAATGCAAAATAAGAGGCCAATGTCCTGTAGTGTTTCATACATGAGTGCTGAGATCATCTAACATGTATTATAGGATTTGTAATCTTTGGTGGTTTACTTACCAACCTGTATTATTATCTGTAACATAAAGATAATGAGTACATCATACATAGATGCATATTAACACACATATGTTATATACATATATATGTATATAAAATATATACATATCCACACATTGCATAATGACTACATATAATCATATATTTGTATTTTGAAGTAGAGTGCCTGTCATTCATAGACTTATTCCTTCAACATATATTCAGGGAACAAATGTTATATATCAAATGCTAGTTAAGACACCTGGCATATTTCTATGAATAAAGAGTTCTGGCCTGGTGATACCTCTTAGGGATATAGTTGGGCCTACTGGGCAGGGTGTCATCTGAAAACTTCTTGAATATAGAAGCTGGTGAAAAGGAAGAGGTAGATGTTAGAAGTATCTAGACTTTCCTAGCATGACAAACAGTCATGAGCTGGCATTTGAAGGACTTGGCCAGGCAGCTACTTGGCTGTTGTATTCATGTGTCATCATAGGTTTTCAAGATTTAACAACAAAATCAACAACATGGAACAAAATTTTTACAGATAAGTTGTTATTCTTCATTAAAAGCTTTTAATCTTCTGATAAGTACAATTTTCAAATTTCAAAGTTGTTTCTAAGAAACGTAAGGCCCCCATAACCCAATAGCTTTACAATCAAGGGCATGTAAGTATACATTGTATTTAGTAACATGCATTGGCATTTTGCAGAAATAATTATGGAAGTATCTTTGTATCTGTAGTTAGGTGTTTAGAGCGCTGCAGCTATATATTCATTTACCCAACTGCGAGGCATTTGCAGAGTGCTGAATCACTGATGCTTTCATACCTTCAGTATTTGTGTGCTGGTGCCCTTGCTCTGTAAACATTTTAGACATTCGCAGGAGTCACAAACATCAGAAACTGTCTAACTGGAGTTTGTTTTTATTTATTTTTTATAAGGTCCTTTTTTCCATCTCTCCTTCTGCTCACCCACCCTTCCCTATTCCCAATCCCTCCCAGTTTGCCTTCAGTCTTCTCTCCATCCTATCTCCTGATCCCCTCCCCCAAAAGGGCAGGAAGTCCCAAGGTGGGTCTGCTCAGCATGGGGCATCCAATCCAGGAAGGTCTGATTTTCTCATCCCAATATTAAGGCTGGGTTAGGCACTCTTCTGCAGGGAATGAGCTCCAAGGTGCCAGTCCATTTACAGGAACACAGTGTGATTCCATCCCTTGTGGCTCTATATACTGTCCATGCTAATTGGCCTTTGTCTATCTACCCTTGAAGGGACTAGCTCTTTGTCCTATGGTTCCTTGGGGACTTTCCTTGATTCAGTGTGCTCTCCAGAGCTCCAGCAGCCATCTCTGGGGAACTCTTCCTTATACTCCCTATCTCCCTGCTCATACAGACTCTTCTGAACCACTCCCCAACTGTAAGGGGAGCTTGGGTCCTAACTGGAGCTTGGCCCCTAACTGGAGCTTGTATTAGAAGAGCTCAGTGGCAGACAGCCCTAAACTAAGTAAGACAAATACAAGACTGAATATTGCTTACTCCAAATTTTGTGATTGGCTTAATAAGTGGGATTACCCCTATTTAATAAATGCTATTGTCTCCCAGCAATCCCATGTGGCAAGAAGTTTATGCATTGTCTAAAGTTCTTCACTAGAGATAGTATTGCCATAAACAGAGGATGTAGCTTTCTTAACTCTATTAAGTGACAGGGTCAAGAATTAAATGCAAGATTATCTGGTTCTATCCACAGGTACACTGCAGACATCAGATCCAAAACGGCTCAAAGCAGAGTGGCCCCAAGTGCATGAATCTCAATGCAAGACAGGCTAAGTTATTTTGGCAAGAGAAGTAATATTCCACAAGGAGAGGCTTTTAAAACATATTTAACATTTATCATAATTACTACATGCATGTATTCATATTGAGATATGCCTCTACAGGCTATAAAGTAGGAAACCTATTTGGGTTTCTGGGAAATGTCTAAGGTAACCTTTTGACTATCATATACTGGGTGCATGTTCAAAGGATAGCATCTGGCTTGCACTTCCCAGAGATCCTGAAGTAAGAGGTCTGGAGTAGGTGAACAAGCAAATGATTTTATAAACATTCCTCAGGGAAGTTTTTCTTTGCAGCCAGAGTTGCTAAGCAAAGATTTAAGGACATGTATAATCAGTCATATGAGAATGTAAAACCTACCCATGTTTTCAATGCTGGTTTGTAGGTCTAGAAAACAAAACCCCTTCATGTTTAATTAATATTCCTTGTATTATTATTAAATATAAAAATGTATACATAGCTCTAAGAGCTTAGTTAGAAGTCTTTGGTTTGGTTCACAGTATCATATCAATATTAATTTCCTATTTTGGTCAAACAGATTGTGCTTGTGTGAGATTTTTATATTAGGAGAAGTGTGGTAAACAATATATAAGAATGGTCAGTGGGGGGATGTGGAGATGTGGAGAAGAAAGTATGACCTGATGTGGGACGGGATAGGGACCTTGATTAAGGACATACAAGGATAGAAAATGTGGCTTCTTTATTCATAATAAAAAAAAAGAAAAAAAAAAAAGAATGGTCAGTACTACCTTTTAAAGTTTTCTGTTAACCTAAATTTAAACTACTATAAAAGGATGTGAGTCACAAAGCTAATTGAAGAATTGCTTGCATTTTCTTCAGCTAGGAGGTACATCTGCAGGTGACTGGTAAGCATACAGGTATTTCTTCTGTAATTTCAAGTGTGGTGAGTAGAGAGGAGGGATGCTATGGATGTCACATGGAACAAAAAGATCAAGACTCATAAGGGACAAGGAGAGAGCAACATCTGGGACAGGTTGGCATGGATAGGAAGGAGATAAAGGACACATGAAGCTATTCTGAATGCATGAGGTTATACTGATGCATGGAGGACTTTGTCTTTCCTCATCATCCTCTTCCAGGTATTTCCAGGTGGTTGCATGAATTTGAGCAGAGCCTAGAAAAAAATGGGAACCACAATCTAAGGTTGTTGAGATCAATCCTAGACGGGGGATGCGAGGCATTTAAAGCCAATGCAAATAAACTTCAGAAATGAAGAGGGACCCACCCAAGATGCATTGCAAAAGGGCATCTGGAGACGGAACTGATGAAGAGACAATGCCAGGAACAGAGCTGAGTACTAACACATTTGGTATTTCATTCTGTGGGCTGATCCTGTTTGAAGGTGAGGGTGGAATTATTGGCACAGCCAGGAACTTTCTCTATACTTGCATATTTTGTCAATGACTGTGTGTCAGTTAAATGCATGAAATAAACTTCTGTTACTAGCCATAACTGCAAAAGCATCTCAGGCATCATCTTGAGTTTTCCCAAAGGGCTTCTGCCTCAGAGAGATTTTCTTCCTCCAGCTCCATCATTTTTGCCAACTTTATCTTTGTGTCCCTTCTAGAGTCTCAGCATCATGGGGGTGCCTAGTTGCTTCAGCAATTCCATTTCTTCTTGAACAAGCCCAGACAGTGCAGGCTAACACACCCAGGTTTGGGGGTGTGTATGACAATGGTGTCCTAGTATCACTCATTTTTATCAAGTTGGGGCAGAGAAGTACACATGAGCATGACATGAGTTACAACATGTTTGGAGCTTATGAACAATCAACCTACCATGCTCAAGAGTTGGTGGGCAGCCAAGTTCCAGAACTTAAAAAAAAAAAGACAAAGAAAAGGAAAATAAATAAATGAAATATTACTCTTGTGTAAAGCTGATTGTGGAGGTTGGTGTGGGAAAGTGAGTTGTGTGAAAAGCCTTCATAAAAGCCCACAGAAGGAGTGTGGAATGCTGTTATATAAACTGGAACAAGAGTAAAACCCATAGGTCCTAACAAGTGACAGAAAGAGGAGAATAGGGAACTGGAAAATTGAATTGGTTTATCTTGCTCATTTATATTCAGACACGTGCTAATTTGTCTGTATTTCTGTGTGGATTGAAGAAAACAAAACGGAGTGCGTCTGTGGGGCTTGAGTGGGGGATAATTCCATGTTCCTGCCCTTTTGATTGCAAGAGCTCAATTCCCTTGGTTTTTCTCTGGGTTTCAGTGTGGAGAGGCAATGCCTGCATTACTCACTTGGTCTCACAAGAGGAACCTCTTT
This sequence comes from Sigmodon hispidus, assembly GCA_004025045.1. Taxonomy (NCBI): domain Eukaryota; kingdom Metazoa; phylum Chordata; class Mammalia; order Rodentia; family Cricetidae; genus Sigmodon; species Sigmodon hispidus. Next base: position 131,365 of record PVIH01004393.1, read on the forward strand.
GTTCCATCCATCTGTGGTCCTGATGCAAGCACTTGTAGGCCTCGACTAAACATTTGGTAGCTAATGGTAGTGGCTCAGTTCTAATTCCTTTTGCATTCACATTTGAATCTAATGTTTTCCTTTTCTAAAATTTTTATTCTCCCTCTCTCAGTTTTTACTGAGCTTGTCTTGAAATCACAATCCTCTTGCATTAGCTTCCTAAGTAATAAAGTTACAAGTATGCACCAGAAACCTTGGCTTCTTTCATGCCTTTAAAGACATCTTTATCACAAAATAGTACCTTTATGACATTTGTACACACACGCACACACACACACACACACACACACACACACACACACACACACAGAATGCACTTTGATTATATTTCTTCCCATCACCTTCTCTTATTCTACCTTCCTCTTCCTGGTAATCCATTTTTTCCTCTATTAGTTTTAAAAATATATAGTTTGGAATCCAAGAGGATGCATGTATGCATGCAGTATATGTCATTTTGAGTTTGGCTTCTTTTTTTTTTTTTTTAACATGATATCCTCCAGCTTCACCCATTTTCTTGTAAATGACATAATTTTATTTATGGCAAAATAAAAGTCCATTGTGCATGTATAATATATTTTCCAAATTCACTCATCTAATGACAGACTCCCAGGCTGCTTCTATATGTTGGCTATTGTGAATACTTCAGCAGTAAATTTAACCATGAAAAATCTCTTTCTTTCTGAATGAACAGTGCAAAGTGCTCATTTTGAACTCAGTAGCTTGATGAGACGTTGGATTCAGTAGCATGATGGCTGAGTTTAATTTTTAGCTCCACTTCTTACTAACTAGTTGTGTGGTCTTCCCGTTTTCACATGTTCTTGTTTGCAAAGTGGACATTAACAGTTATGGATAACATAACAATAGTGTTCGTGTTAAATAAGCTCCTGATTGTAATGTGGGTGTAGCGGTCCCTGGCATATAAAACACACTCTCCAGGACTGGGTATTACTATTATTGTTATCATGCATTATAAGAAGGTCAGATATTTTGCTCCCCATTGTAAAATGTTATTTCAGAATAATAGCAGAAGAAAGATGCCTTCATGCATAAATGTCCAGGGACGCCTGTACAAGATGGGTGTTTATGAATGGAGATAAAAATCTGGCTTTGGGTCTTGAAATAAAGTTCTTTTTATCACAGTGATTTAAATTCATGGTTTACTCATTATGTTTATATTATATATATGATCTTTATTAGAAATCATAAGCTAGGCCAGAGATTTCAACACTTCGTGGACTGTAACCATTAAATCACTCATTTGAATCATGTATTGCACACAATATGGTTATACTTAACACATGGTCATGGTTTTTTGCTTCAAGCCAAAATTCATTTAAAGAGTCTTTCTTCTTAATGACCCAGGACATTGCCATTCCTTATACAATGGCTTTCTGGACTTGCTATTTATCTTCAAATCTCTTTTAGAAATAAGAGGGGAAATTCCTAAGTCAATGGTGGCCTGTCAAGGGATGGGAAATCTTGCTTAGCTTTGAGACAACTGTGACTACTACTTCATACAAAGTAGAAAACAGAAATAAAAAGTTACCTGGAATTTTTCTAAATGTTCAGGTTTCTCAAGATAGCTAAATGATATCTAAAAAAAAAAAATAACGACTAATGTCAAGTTTCCAAAAACAGTTGTATAATAAAACATGCAAAATTATTATATGCTACTACTGATCTTAAGGAAAGACCACTACTACTGTAACATGTCAATATTCATGTAAATATATATACATATATATAATCACATACACACAGAGTTACAATTAATGTAATAGATGGTTATGTATACATGCATATATATTCTCAGAGGCTTTCTATCAAGAAGCAGGTTATATAAGGAAAAGTCTTTACTTCCCAATACTACACATGATGACTTCTCTCTCAGAAAGCTGGATCATAGTTTTTGTCTTTAACCAAGCCATTTTGAGAATATAAGAAGTTTTCACATGTGTTGAATAAATTACTGAAAGAAAGCAGAACACAGAAAACTTGTGAAGAAAGAATTCTATTTCTGTGGTCTCCCCTAACTAGGGTTTGTCCAGGTAATTCATAAGCTTGTTAATTAAGATCTTTCAGTTCTGATACTAAAGCAAAGTTGAATTTGGTTTCTCTTGGGTTGTTGGTCTGCTCTAAATAAGAAGCCCTAAACATTTGCCCTTATCTTTCTAGTGATTCCATAAAATTAAGTGTTGGTATCTTACAGTAATTTTTATATTCATATTCATCTTAATATACCCTTGATTATTTAAGAGAAACATTCTCATTTTAAAAAGTACAAGGCCTTTAGAATCACAGAGTCACCAGCATTTTCTTTGTACTTTGTTTACTATTACTTAGGTTTAATAAGTAGGTAAGTTTTCCTGCTCAGTAACCCACCATCTCACCTTAGTCAAGTATTCCAAACTCCTAATAACTTGGTTTTTTCCCCTCCCTAGAACTGATTTTTCAGTATTGTTTTTCCAGCCTAAAACTTTCTCTAATATTTTCCAAAGGGTTCCCCTAAGTCATAATTGATTTATTACTTTATCTTTTAAAAGAAAGAAATAGTTAAAAAAGAATTAAGTTTACTTTATAAAGAACAGAATAACACCTTGTTGCTTGTTGCCAGTGTTTGGGAGTCCTTGTCAAATTAGAAATGGTAATTGGTCTTCTCTAGGATCTGTTCATGCAGATCAAATGTCACCAATGCAAGGATTTCAGCAGTCATACACCTTGAAAGATTCTCTGAGACTTATCAGTTCCCTCACCATACCTATGTATAGAAGCTTAGTCTAGATGTGACTTTGCCTGAGAGGAGCCAACAATATAATGTTATTGATTATAGTGTCAGTTATTGTGAAAATGAACATTTAGTCATTGTTCTTATTCTCTAACTTAAAGCTGTGTTATCTTAAGCTAGTACTTTTAAAACTCTGTCACATCTTTTCCATTTGAAAGTTTTCAGTTGCAAGTTAACCACAGTTTGTTAGTTGGAGAAGTAGGTGGTTCCCTGTTAAGCCAGAAAAACCGCATGGCACTAAATGACCCAATAGGTGATGACAGGGACTTTTGTCTGGGATATTGCTGGTGTTTTAAATAGTCCATTTTCAGGATGTAGGAAATCCCTTTCTGTTTCTCCTAAGTTGTCTATAGCTCAGGATAATTTAGAAGTATAAGTCTGTGCTTTGTAAATAGAAATGAAACATTTAAAAATGGCAACTTTTCTTCATGTTTCACTGGTTACAAAACTTCAAAACCCTGTTTGAAGAATAATATTTTCATCACAATATATTATATTATTTGCTAACCTTAATAACAGCATCTTTCTCACAAGCTGGGACATTGGAAGCACTAGGTACACTGTGCTACTTGAATCAGTTATTACTAGTCATTTTAGAAACTAGGTGTGAAAGTTACTTCCTGGAAGGCCCAAGACATAGGATATTTTGGTAAACCTCTAGAAGAGATGGGTCCCCCAAATCTGTAAGACACAATAGTCAAATCTGTTGGTAAACTCTTAATTAAGCTTTTAAAATATCCAACCCCAAATTCTTTATGGAAACTTTTAGCAAAGCAAACATGAACAGCCTTATGCAGTAAATTATCATTCTTTCTGAAATTTTGTTAATATGGAGGCCAAATATCATAATATAACTATTACTTTGTGGCATAGAAGAACCTATTTTGTCACTATATTTGAGCAAAATAGGGGCATCTAGAGAAATGCCCCAATTTTTATTTTCATGGAATACAGCACAACCCATTGATTAAATAATAGATATGTTCATTGTCTTTTTATAAACCTAATATGCTTTTATATATATTCAAATTCCAACTTCTGGAGAGATTTAAATATTTTAATCATCTCTGGTTGAACAAGCTTAAGAACCTATATTTAATTAGACAGGAATCATTGTCAAACTGGGAAAATGTCTAGTTTCCTCCATATCCAGCATCTCCACACTCCGCCTCCCCTTTTCCCTTTTCCAGACTTACTGTTGCCAAATACTAACAACTATTTTATACAACTAAAATATACTATTTTATTCTGGCTAGTTTTGCCTTAAACCCTGATGCAATATTTAGATTTTAGATTGATAAATTTCTAGAAAAAGTTAACATAGACTACTTTTTCAACTTCAAATCTCTCAAAGAATGATATAGAAATGACTTTCCTTAGGGGAATTCTATCAAATGAACTAAAGACAGCAATTGTATGTTTTCTTTTAAGTGTTGTGGACTACTTGAGGAGTTGGTAATCCATGAAGCAAAACAACAACTTGCCCACTGAATATAAAGATAAAATAAACTTGGCTTTTGAGAACTATCAATGAGATGGATAGCTCATTAAAAATCTACAGTATAAGTGGATGCAGTGTACTGCCTGCCTCTATTCAGGTTGCCATAATAAAATATCACTTACTGAGATATATTAAGCAACAAATGTTTATTATTCACAGTTCTATGGCTTGAGAAGCTCAAAGGTCAAGGTGTTGACAGATCTAGTGTCTTGTATAGGTGGCCTTGTTTTACAGACAAGTACTTCCTGCAATTAATTTATTCTCTCATGGCAGAAGAAGGAAGATCTTGGTTACTTCTCATGAGGTCACCAATTCTACCAAAGGGTTCTACTCTTAAGTCATTCAGACCTATTTAACCTACCTCATTACCTAATTGACCTTACCTCCAAATACTATTGCATTAGGCATCAGGATTTCAAGGCATGAATTTTAAAAACAGCAGCTATTTTCTTTTCATAATGGGTGCAGTGGGATTCAGGCATTATTCAGGGAAACCTTAGTAGCCTCTGAGAATCAACTGGGACCTGGGGAACAGTTTTACCCTGTTTTGTTCTTGTGTTCTTGGAGAGCAGCCCAGCAGCCCAGCAGCCCAGCAGCCCAGCATGGGACAGTTCCTATCTCCAAGAATAAGGTTCAGTTTGTATCAAGAGTGTTCATATACCCTTCAATAAATATTAATCCTTTGTACGATATATTACAAGTAAATATTTCTGCAATAAATGGGGTTTGAACTCAAGGACTGTACTTGCCAGACAAATATTCTATAAATTGTGTTATATCCCCAGGCCATGAAGATAATCTCTGTTGAAGGAGACAACCGTCTGTGAATTAGGTTCAAATTTCACCTTAAAAAACAAAACAAGTTTTTTTTCTTTTAAGTTTGAGTTTTAATGTTGAGTCTTATTTGCCAGTCTTTCAGAATTTGACCTGATTTGGAAACAAGGTCTCTCTGTCTCTGTCTGTCTCTCTCTCAGCATCTTTTCAAGACAGGATCTTACTATGTAGCTCTGGCTGTTCTGTAAATCATTCTGCAGACCAGACTGGTTTCAGACTCACAAAGGTCTCCAATCTGAGTGCTGAGTGCTCCACTACATCAGGTTTGGAGATAAGGTTACTACAGAGTTAACCAACTTAAATGAGTTCCTTAAAAATAAGCCCATATCCAATAAGACTATGTCTCTAAACATAGGGAATTTGGATGCAAAGACCAATAGAGATAGAAGGAAGATGAGAAGAGAAAACTGACAGAATTGTCTGCCAGAAACCAAAAAAGCCATGCAATATTCCTACCCTGTATGCCTCAAAAAAAAAACTTACCCTAGAAATATGCCTAAGAATTTTGTTATTTAAAACACCCAAATTATATTACTTCATTACATAGTCTTAGTGAACTGTGACACTGAGTAGCCTTGAATAAGACACTAGATGTTAGCTTTTATCTATCTTATCTTTTAAATGAGATTGTATCTCATTATCGATTGGTCTTGAAGACTTAGACAGAAAAAAAGGAATTAGAGTCTGGGATATGTATCTGCTCTCTAAAATGATAGCTAATGACAATACTATATATTGTTATTCATCTTCTATTTTGAAGATCTGCTAAAATGTAATCAACAAATATAACCACTGTAGTCCTCATCATCACCATCATCTTCCATTACTACAAATATTTATTGAGACGTTCAGTGCCAAGAACCATGTTTATTGTTTCAGACATGCCTCTATTACTATTCTTAAGAATTCTTGATATTTAGGCACTGTTCTTGTCTCTGTACAAAGGAACTGATGCTTATGTTAGTTGCCTTGAACAAAGTTTTAAAAAAATCATAGTAACCACCAAAACTAATGCAAATATAAATGAGGTCTTTGACTGTATAACAATAGAGTTTGCTTGTCCTCACACTGCACAGCCTTGGCTAGCATTTCTATCTTAGAATTCCCCAAAGGGTTTGTTATAGCAAACCCAGAATGGAATTTTATGCTGTCTAAGAGACTTTATAATTTTCGTTCATTTTAGGACTCAATAAAACTCTGAGTGGTCAACTACCCTTTTATTTTTAGCATACTTGTGACTAATTCAAAGGAAATGCATTACCACCTCTTCCCCTTCTCCCTTTTAACTAATCATTGTCACTTATAGCTTGCGGAAACATTTTTTTTTGTTAAGTTTTGCCTAGTTATTGTGCATTTTTTTCCAGTTCAGAACTTTTGCATAGATATTTTTGCATGTCATAGGGGCCATTTTCTTCTTTGTTTTTGCCCACCAATTGTACAGTCCATTTAGGCAATCATGTGCTGTGACGATGGACTTCTCTGGAGTAGTATTACCTGACAATGGATGGATGTGCAACCAGAGACTTTGTAAATCGACTCCATCATGTGCTCTTGAGCCCACACAAATAAAGACCCAAAAATAACATTTTATCAGTCAACATAGCAAGGGGGAAGAAAATGATCCAAACAAAAGAATTTTGCAACAATGCACAGATTCGTATGTGCTATACATCATGACATTGTATTTAGAAGTTTCTTACAATAGTTCAATGCAATGCTGTCAAATCTGATTGGATATTGGCTTTCAAAGTGCTCTCCCCAGCATCAGCATCTTCATAAGATCACATGGGAAGGGCTGTCCCTACCTATGGCCAACTGAATAGGACACTCAGAACACAGAACAGAGTACAGAAATCTGTGATAGAATATCCATCTTGGTGGGAGTGTTGATGGAGTCCGAAGACTATAGTTTCATAGAAACATCTATAATTTTATGCTTTCTTCACTAACATTACTGAAAAGAGAACCAGAAGCATATAATTCCCTCAAGTCTCTAGTGATTTCAAGTGACCCTTTGTTACCCTTTCCACATCTCAAGCAGGCTTTGTAGAGACAAGAACGAATACTCTGCGAATTTTACCAACTCATCCTTAAATAACAGGCAACATCACAAACTACAAGGCCTAAAGGGGAGAGAGCTGTAATTCTTTAGAAAAACAACTTTATCATAAAGTAATTACAAGTTCTTAGGAAATTAAAGAAAAAGGAAGTGTAAGGTAACTTTGTGCTCCCCTCATTCAGTTTTACTCAATAGGGACATCCTGTCAAAACACATCCCAGGAACACAAACAGAAAGCTGGTGTCTACACAGTCTAGAGATTTACCCCAAGTACAGTAATTTCCACATATTCATCTGCTTTTGGGAATTTAACTCAGTGAAATTTTATCCCAGGTATTGGATCACGTGACTACAACCAATAAGGATAAGGACAGCTCCATCTCAAGTGTTCCTTTAGATTCCTTCACACTAACTAGTCACCTACTCTGCTGATCTCGTTCCTCATCTCTTCTCTAACTCTCTATTTTTGTTATTTCAAGACAATTATGTATGATAGTATGTATCATTTGTGGTTTATTTCTTTTTTAATTAGTATAATGTCTGAAATTTATCTAATTTATTTTCTGTATTGTAGTAAATAGTTTCTGGCCTATCCAGCCTGTGGTATAGACCTGCAGTCCCACAGAAACACACAGACTCTTATATTAATTTGATGCCGATTGACCTATGGCCCAGGCATATTACTAGCTAGCTCTTTCATCTTAACCCATTCCCATTAATCTGTTTAGGCATGTGGCTTAGTACCTTTCTCAGAGCAGCATGGTTTTCTTCTTTCCTTTGTGTCTGCTGGCTTCTCTATAGGTGTTTCTCTGCTCTGCTCTTCCTGCTCCGAGTTTTCTTAGTGTGGTAGGTAGCCCCACCCACACTTCCTGTCTGCCTTCAGCCAATTAGATTTTTATTAAACTAGTAGGAGGGACAAATATTAACAACATACCAGAACATATTCTCACAGCATCATATAAATAGTTCATCATTTTTACTGCTGTCTACTACTTCATGGCATACTTAGATAAGCTGTAATTTCTTCAATCAGTATCTTTATTTCTGTGTCTGTATTGTGACAAGGAAACTACCTGTATGCTTTCATTTCTGAGATAAACGTACAAGAATATAAACTGGCAGATCATACACTAAGTTTGTGTATGTTCAAATGTATAAGAAATTGGCAAATTTCTGTAACATTTTACATTTCTATTAGAAAAAAACATATGGTTGAGATTTCCCATTTTCTCACCATCATTTGTAATTATCAATATGGATTTTTCAAAGTAAGATGTGTTCCATTTGTTTTAATTTTTAATATTAATTTTTCTTTACTCTTGAGACAAGTATCCAGTCAAACAGAATCTCATATACCCGCCATCTTCCCTCTGGAGCACCCTTCAATCACTCACCAACATAATCCTCTCATAGTTTCATGCCCTCTTTTTAATTTTTTCTAATACTCTAGGTTCATTTGCTACAAGTTGCCATACCCTCAAAAATAATATATAAAACTAAAAGTAATTTTCCTTCTACCATCAGCTCTGAAGTGCCAGGAGTTCTGCCATAGAGACAGTCCCCTAGCTTTACTGGATTCTGGCTGGCTTGATTCGATGTAGGTCTTAGGCAGATACCCACGGCTGCTGGCAGTTTGTGAGTGTGAGAGCCACGTCAAATCCGGAGGTTTGCAGTTCACAACACTGCTCTCTCTGCTATGATTTTGTTCAATGGTCATGTTGTCAAATTCATGTTTCTATACATAGACCTGGCTACTCTCGTGCCTGACCAGAGAAGCTTCTTTCGGGGCCATTGATTTTCACTGTAGCTGCTATTCTAATCTGCATATGGTCCCATGTCATCATTATGTTAATTTGTGTTGCTCTGACGGTGAGTGATATTGAATATATATACACATACATATAATATGAAATTTCATATACTTGTAATCTGTCTGCATAATCTCCTGTGTAAACTGCATGTCCATGTTTCTGTCAACTTGCATTGTTTTTTTTCCTGATAGAATTGAGAGTTCTGACATTTTTTTTCTTTTTTTTCCCTCTTTATTTTGTATTTATCAAAAAAACGGTAAAATGAAATTAAAATGCGGAAAAGTTCACAATAACTATAGGGAGGACAAGAATCATAAGCATGGCTTATCAAGGGTGGTAATGCAAATAAGATTGCTACACATATATTTACTTTGTGTTCAGCTTTCCCTCTGAATTTTTTTTCCATCCCTATATATCCTTATTCAAGGTCCCATCCCCCTCCCACCACATCAGGTCATTTTTCTTCTCTGCAACGCCCCATCCCCTCCCTGGGCAGGGAGCAGACAGTCCTATGGTCCCACTGACCCAATAATGCTTGGATCAGTCTCCACTCTTGGCCAAATCCAGTTTTGTCCCCCCTCCCTCAAGAGTGAGTCTGGTATTCCTATAGTTGGAGTGGGGTTTAAAGGGTCAATCCAGGGTGTTTCTGATCCCTTGCTGTTCAGTGGTTGTGGTTTGCCGCTTGGGCATGTTTGGCTTTTTCTCTTGTTTGTTTGTTTAGAGACCACTAATGAGTGAGTACATCCCCTGCTTATCTCTCTGAGTTTGTGATACCTCACTCAGGAGGATATTCTCCAAATCCATCCATTTGCCTGTGAATTTTAGGATATCATTTTTTCTTACTGCTGAGTAGTATTCCATTGTGTAGATGTACCACAGTTTGTTAATCCATTCTTCAGTTGAGGGACATCTAGGTTGTTTCCAGGTTCTTGCTATTACAAATAATGCTGCTA
>PVIH01004394.1:0-37761 GCA_004025045.1 Sigmodon hispidus
CCTCTAATACTCTCTGTAGTGCTGGATTGGTAGATAGATATTCTTTCAGTCTGACTTTGTCCTGAAATACCTTGTTTACTCCATCTATGGTGATTGATAATTTTGCAGGGTATAGTATTCTAGTTTGGCAGCCATGCTGTTTTAGTGTCTGTATAACTTCTGACCAAGCCCTTCTAGCTTTCATCGTTTCCATTGAATATTCAGGCGTTATTCTGATGAGTCTGCCTTTATATGTGAGTTGGCCCTTTTCTTTTGCAGCTCTTAAAATTTTTTCTTTGTTCTGTATGTTTTGTGGCTTGATTATAATGTGGCGTGCTGACTTTTTTTGGGGGTCATATCTATTTGGTGTTCTGTAAGCTTCTTGTATCTTTATAGGCATTTCCTTCTTCAGGTTAGGGAAGTTTTCTTCTCTGATTTTATTGAAAACATTATCTGTGCCTTTGAGCTGGTATTCTTCTCCTTCTTCTATTCCTATTATTCTCAAATTAGGTCTTTTCATGGTGTCCCAGATTTCCTGAACATTTTGAGTTATGGCTTTTTTAGTTTTACTATTTTCTTTCACTGATATATCTATTTGAGCTACTGAGTCTTCCACTTCAGAGATTCTATCTTCCATCTCTTGAACTCTGTTATGCTTGTATCTGTGGTTCCACCTTTTTTCTTCAGATTTTCTATTTCCATCTTTGCCTCATTTTGTGCCTTTTTTATTGCTTCAATTTCAGCTTTTATTTCAGCTTTTAGTTCCTGGCATGTTTCTTTCATAGATTTGTTCATCTCTTCCAATTTTTTGTTTGTATTTTCTTCTATTTCTTTAAGGCTATTTTTCATATCTTTTTTGAGAGCTTCGATGATCATCAAAAAGGAATTTTTGGTGTTACTTCCTTCTGTTTCCTCTTCATTGCTCAGTTCAGGTCTTGTTTTTTGTAAGATCGCCACTCTCTTCTGGAGTTACCATGTTGTTCTTTGTATTATTATGTAATTTTTTGCACTGACGTTTGCCCATGGCTTCAGTGGTTCACGATTAGATGGCTCCTGGTCAGTTGTGGCACTCAGGCTTGTGTGCCTCCTGTCACCTCTCTGGTCAGGGTCTGAATCTACCCTTCAGAGACCCCAGAAGTTATTTATTTGATCAGTTCGGGGTCGAGGTAGGTAGCTGTGCAAATTCCCTCAGTAGCAGCTGTGGGTATGGTGACAGGTAAACTTTATCTGCACCTGTTGCAGAGTTCGCTGGGGCTTACTCTGCAAACAGCACCTGGTCCCGGAAGCGGAACTGGAACCGGAATCGATGGGAGCTCAACTCTCCCTCCCTGGCTGGGATATAGGCACTTGGGCCTGGTGACCCCTCCTCCCTTCTATGCTTTCTTTATCTGTTGCTGAGCCTAATCTAGCTTGAGAAGCTTTAGATTTTATTTTTTGTTTCATGTATTTTAGAGTAAGGAGAAGCTTTATTGCTGTATGGGGTTTTTTTGTTATCTATTTTGAATGTTTTGCTTTTTATATAATGTTTGATATTGATTTTCCAAAACAATAAAGAAAAAAAAGATTACTCCAACCATTGGATGCCCATGTCCCTAAATGTTACTCCCCCACGGAGCATGTCAAGATCCCAGAGCACAGAGGGATACACTGAGTGGTTCCCTGTCACATGTGGAGCATGTGGTGGTCACCATCAGAGGCTGAGGCCTTTATATCTAGAATCTATAGTCTAAATCACTAGCCTTTCCTGACCCAGTAGACACCAAACTCAACTGAGGAGACTGAGACTTCAAGGATGCCGCACTGACACAGAAACCTGTTACAGACAACTTCCAACTTTGTTTCCAGTCTTCCTGTCTTACTCTGGTTTTGAGGAGCACATACCTCTGTTTACTGGGTCTCTGCTGAGGGCTTTGTAGATGGTTACTCTTCTTGGAGAAGACTCAGCTCTGAATCTGAAAAAGAAAAGCAAAGCTTCTCACATACGCCTTCTCCATCCCCTCTTCAACATACACCTTTAAACAAATTTTAGACAGGATGTGGTAAATTGGAAGAAAATCTAATTTTCAATTAAAAAATATATAAATAAGAATAAAACATTTTTTAGTAAGGAAGTTTAAAGAAAATAGAAATAGAAATATTTTTAGTTGATAAAGGATTTTTGATTGTCAATTATTTTATAAAATTAGCAAATGTGTTTTTTAAAATGGAGTAAGGTAGGCTGAAGGGATTGTTCAACCATTAAGGGCTAGGCTCACAGCTAAATGGAAAACAGAAAAACAAAAGTAGACATTTAGACTACATTAAAATGTTATGAATTTTTTTTTTATGCCAGATCTTGTGTAGTCAAGACTGGCTTTAAACTCACTGTGCAACTGAAATTGGCCTTGAATATCTGACCTTCAGGTCTCTACCACTCACCATACCAGTTTTATGTGGTTCTAGGGATCAAACCAAGGGTCACAGAGAAAAGTCACACCTGTGTAAAAGACTCTACAGGACTGACTGACTCAGAACTTCTGTGACTGTGGAGAGTTGCAGTGTTACAGGTCTTTAGAGAGATTACCTTGAGTGGTCTTTAGATTTCTTCTTAATAGTTATTCATTGTTATTCTCTCTAGCTGACCTAACACTCTTATGGTATCAGGTAAAATCCTCAATGGAATATACACATGGACTTGTCAACATCTACCAACAGAAAGGCTATGGGCATTTCTGGGTCACATCATAAGACTTGAATGGAGACATCCCTACATCAGTGTAACCCATGTACCCAATGTTCCCACCTATGTATTTAAAAAACACCATGGTTTGGACTCCATCTGTTCTGTTATTGTAAAACTCAGTAAAAATGGTTATTATATTGAACCATAAACATTGGTGTAACCTAAATCTGTGTTCCCAATCTATGGTTACTCCACAATAAACAACCCCTTATTCCCTTGAGATGAAAGCTGTGTTTTTGCTTCAACAGAACCCAGAGAATGTGATGCTGGGCAAGATCTGAGCTACATCCTCAGCCAGAAATTCATCTCTTTTGTGTGATGCCTGGACACAGTAATCAGCAGTGGAAATAATAAATTTTGAACAATACTTTTAAAAGCCATGCTGTTTAAAAGATGTGGCCTTTATTAAAGTGCCCCTGAGATAGCAGATACCCTATCATGGTTAATTTTTATGTTATAGTTATCTATTGTGGTGACATGTGTACCAGAGCACACATGTGGAGGTCAGAGGGCAATTTTCAGGAATCAGTTCCACTCTTGTACCATGCAGGTCCTTCCTCAGGATCTTGAAAGCCCCATGGACAAGATTTTAAAACATTGACTTGAGTTTTGAAATTCAAACCCAATATATACTAAATATCAGCCACATGTGTCTACATTAGAAACCTGTGGACTCTGCAGTAGTCACTCAAACTGAAACTTGACTTTTCACATAATATTTGGCAGGCACACTGTAAGATAGATGCTACCAATTCCAACAGAATTCCTTCCCAAATACCATGGTCATCCTTCAGGGTATAAAATCAAGGGGTTGGTGGGAGCCACTGAGACCCCATTCACAGCAGGACGGCAGTGTCTGGCTCCAGAGTAAGCATAGGATAAGATATGGGAAATAAAAAGATGAACAAAACCTATAAGCAACCCAGAAGCACTTGGATTTACAATTATTACATTTCTGCTAGTGTAGAACTAGAGAATAATGGAGCATAGCTCTCATCAGGTTTATTGTAAAATAAGTAATTTAGTAAACACAAAATAAAGCTGCTGAATGATGGCTTCAAAGCCATTTGTTTTATGGGGCATAGAGGATGACTTTGGCACAAGCATTAAGAATGTGATCTTGAAGTTGTTACGGATGTTAGCAGCCTCTGAGAGGCTGTGCATTAGCACTGGACCCTGCCCTAGAAGCTTGAAATGGGAAAGGGTGTCTTCATGTCAGGAATGCCTGTTTGTCCTTTCACACACTGAAGAAGATGCCTTTAGGGCTGCATCTCACAGCTGTGTGTATTGGAGGGCGGGGAAGGGGGGGAGCAGCTGCATTCCAGGGCTTGCCAGCGTGGGGTTATTAGTGTGGATGGAGGAAGCTCTGTGCTCTGGCTTGCTTTGGGGGAAGGATGCTCTTCATGGGAAATCATCTAATAAGTGTGGACTATAGCAGCCTGGTTCTTTCCATTTGGAATTCACAATGCTCCAAATCTGAAACTAAGCACCGACTTCACACCTGGCCTCATGCACCATGTCACAGTCAACTTGCAAGTGCATTGCATAGTGTGTAAATGGTGTATAAAGTCATCTTTAGTTGTAGCTACAGTACGCATGATGTCAGAGAGAGCACAACACCAAGTGTGATGCAGTCCCTTCAAGGCCTCTGCTGAGCCAGGGAGGGCTAAAAAGCAAATACTGTCTCCTGGGTGAAACTGAAGTGATGAGGAGCCAGCCAGATTTTTGTGTTTAGGGACTGACTGAGTCACCAAGTACAGGCTGCCTAGAGGGGAAGGCAACAGACAGAGGCAACCGTGCAAACCCTTGTCTGAGGAGGGCTTGGTGGGGATGTTCTGCAGAAGGATGGGGCTCTTTGCTCTTAGTGTTACTGTACCTAGTTCTGGAGCATAACCCGTGAGGGCAGAAGCTGAATACAGCTTTGCTTTGCAAATACACCTCTTGTCCGAGTGTCCAGCGATGTCTTTCACTATAAATGATGAGATTCCTGATCTAGAGCCAGTTTCCTAGGAACTAATTGCTGATGCCCATTTCCTCACAGCCAGGGAGTGCTAAGGGCTCCTAACACACATGTCACTGTTAGTCCCTAAGAGCCATGCTCTCTGAATTCTGACATCAAACCCTTTTAGAAGCAAGGTTCCATGTGCATCTGCCTTTTTCCTTTCTTGGGAGCTCCTATTTCTTCTCTCTCTCTCTCTCTCTCTCTCTCTCCCTCTTTCTTTCTTCTTCCCTTCCATTTCTCTTTCTTCTTGCTTTCTCTGCCACTATAACCACAACCTCTCTGTTAATCATATACAATAAAGCTCTTTTCTACGTAGAAACTGCCATCAAGAGTCTCCTGCTATCCACTGCTGTTTTCTGCCGTGATGCCCATGTCCTGCATCCATAGAAACCTGCAGCCAGATAACTAGGTTTATGTGACCCGTGCTCACAAATGCTCAAACCCCTAACAGACACCATCCCCATTGACTTCTTGCCACAGTCAGGAACCAGCACCACCTTCACAAGACCTGTAGATCAAGCCCTGTACATTCCAGCATAGAAGGAGATGGGGCCCACACTGCCCCACCCCTAGCTGGGGAGCTGTTGGCTATTAATGGCTTCTGCAGAGAGAGACAGTGAATTTTCTTCAGAGCTGTGGCCCTTGGTAGGTTGCCCATGCTCCACTTGATGGTTACGTATTCATGTGCTTGTGGGAAGCACTGTTGAAATCAATGATGGGGGGGATGGAAGTGAGATGTATGGTGTTGGGGGTTGTGAAGAAGAGGGGAGAGTGGCGGGTGGAAATGATCAAGGTGCACTGTATTCATGCACATTGCTATCAACAAACAAGCAAATGTATTTAGAAAAAAGAAACCTGTTTAATAGGATTCTGGTTTCTCAGTTTGGCTCCTGGCTGATTACCTACAATCTAATAGATTAATAGAAACCCCAGACCCATTGGTTACCTGTCTCCCTAGGACCTGAGAGAACAAGTTTCCATAGTTCCTGTGCCCTGGAGGAAGGAAGAAATGCTTAGAGCATTTTTCTTGAAGGGTGACTATCAAGCTCCAATTGTATAAGGCTTCTGTAGATAGCACCAACATGCATATGCCCAGTTTTTCTTCCTTGCTCTGGCCTTTGGAAGTGCTCACCTGGAAGGAACACTTCCCATGTGGTGCTCTGAGCCTGAACGCATCCAGATTCTAGGGTGACACCTTCCATCTGTTGGGCTCCGGTGAAGGGAGGGACCCACACAAGTGTAGTGATACACTTTTCTTCTTGGCAAGACTTGGGATGCATGAAATGCTGCCCCAATGGTATAGAGAGGGACTTCACACCATAAGATTCTCAGCCTCACAGTTCATAGCCCAGCCTGAACCCCAGACACCATCTGTCATTGCAAGGGGCTTGTGGGTGACTAGTCCCAAAGGTTGGCCATCTGGAGGATGTAAGAAGAATTGGAGGAAGCTAGTCTTTGAAAGGCCCATGTTTATAATTAGCACAATGCTTTACAGGGTGTCGGCTGAACAGAATGCGAATATTTCTATCATAGACCCACTTGTTAGCACCAGCACTCCAGCACCGTTCCTATCAAGAAAATAACTGACACCCAAGACAAGGCTTATCCTTCAACTCAATCCAGACAGAAAAGCCAGTGGTCAGCAGGCGTAAGTGACCACTTACATTTCTGACAACACCCACAGCTGAGATCATTTATCAAGCATCTGATTCCTGGTTCTACTGGAAATACCTTCCTAAAATATTTATCAGTCTGTAACATCTAAGGAAGTTAACAAATCTTTCATGTTCCAGTGTGAGGAGGCCTCTATGGTATGCTTGTCAAAACTCTCCACATACTGACATTGGAGAAGACAGAGGGATGAAACCCACTGCTGGGAATGAGAAAAAGAACATCAGAAAGCCACCAGCCATGTTCTCTTGCATGTTTAGCTCGTTTTGTGTATTTCTCATTTTGTCTTAGGGTAGCTTTTCAGATAGTCATAGGATCAGGTTCCGTGTGTGTGTGTGTGTGTGTGTGTGTGTGTGTGTGTGCCCATGTGCAAATACATATGCCTGATTGTGTGTGTGCATATGTATGAGTGTATGTGCCTCAGTGTGTGTGCATGTGTGCATATGCCTAAGTGTGTGTGCTTATGTGTGTACAAGTGTACGAAATGACTATAAAAAGAATCTTCCTGTGGAGAAGCACACTCACAGGCAGATAGACAATGGACCACAGGTGAACACATGCTTACATATAGCATGGCCCATTTTCTCTTTTTCTCTGTGAAAACAAGGAAACATTTAGCTTGAAGAAAATGAAATCAGGGGAGGACCAAAGGTCCTCATGTCCCCACTGAATCACCTGTCTCCCTTCTCTGGAGAATCTCCCTAGACTTAGCCCTGTAACCAAGACCACACCCTCCCCAGGCTACACTCCCAAGGTTACCCTCCCAAGGCAGGCCTAGAGGAAGCACTATGCATGGGCTTTCTCTCTCACCCAATAGATGCATGAGAATGTCACACTGAGGACTTATGCCAGATAGGTTGTTCCTGAAGCACAGATCAAAAAGACCTGGGCAGGTGCTAGCTGACTGTCCATGTCTCCTGCCTGGGGAGAAGCAGCATGTTCCAGCAGGGCTACCTGTTCACTGTTGCCAGGCTACATGAGCAGGATGCAGCAGCAAATCTCAGAAAACCATCAGATGCTATAAAATCCTGGATGGGATGGATTATATGCATCCATCTTTAGTGGCTCTAAAGAAAAGATGTCATTTTCTCCCAGCTGCTGACATGAGGGGCTGGGTACAATTCATAAAAACAGGCACATCCAGCTATGCCAAGTTTTGAACAAACATCTTATGCATTGTTTAAATTAGAGACAGTGGCAGATAAAGATGTATTTCATCCAGCTGTTTGCACAGGACTTAGCCCTAATTCTATCTCAAACAATGTTCATTGTTTAACGTCTTTATATCCAAAGTCGTTCCCATGCATATCTGCAGGGGAAAGCACGGTTCTGATAGTGTGAGCCTGGACTAACTCTGCTGGGTCTCAGGAAGAGAATGAGATAAAGACCCCAGGGGAGCTGGGGACAGGCTCTCACTGAGTGGCTACTATGCAGAGGCCAGACCTTAAGTGACCAGGCAGCTCTATGCTGAGCAGAGCTGAGGGAGAGCAGCTTTTCCGGAGGTGTCCTGGCAAATAGAGCAGGTGGAGGAAGAGGAAGAGGAAGAGGAGGAGCATCCGGTTTGTATGCGTCTCCCCCTGAAGTAGAGTCTACTGGCCCCTGGCAGGAAAAAGATGGCCTTGTCTGATAGGAATGCTATTTAATTGTTTGGTACAATGGATTAGGGTCTTGGTAAAGGCAATACTGAACTCAACTGTTTTGTTGAGTTACTAAAAAAGGTTATTATGTGCTCCTGACTTGATTAGGGCGGGACCAAGCTAATGATGAACAAAACAATTGCTGTTTTGAAAATGTCAAAAAGTATTGGAAGTGCAGAGTTATTCTTCATGGATATTGACAGGGATTTCTGAAATACTGAGGGGTGAGAAGCAAATGGAGAAAAGACTGAGAATCCATTTGTGGGGCGACCCCATCACTATACCAGGCTCATGTAGCTAGGCACATGAGCAGCCTGCTGATGCCTGAGAGAGAAACATATTGTTTGTGCAAGAGAATATCATAGTACAGAGGCTGGTGTGGAGGCAAAGACATGGAGCCTAACCTGGGGAGCCAGACCACACCTTCAATTTTCTAGATGATACGAAGGAGGTGGCTCAAGGAAACTATACAGACCTATTTCTTCTGACTCCTTCCAAGCAGGATCATGGGAAAGGTTTCTTGCTGAGTCCTTGGGTCACAGGAACAGGCACCCCAGTTCTCCCAGCAAAGGTACCAAGTTCCTTAGACATCCTCAAGGGAAGCCACCATTTATCTTAGCTTTACAAAAGCCTTTTGAGATATGAAGTAATTTTGATTGTTAAAGTAGAAATAATTTTGGACAATTCTTAGGTATACATTTTACACATTTGGGGAAAGTGGTCTTTCTTCTTTAAGCAGAGAAGGATGTTTGCTTAACAGAAACCAGGCATTGAGCTGGTGTGTTTACTCACTATGGACACTAGTGATAGGTAACAACTGGGTGAGAAAGGATCATGGCCTCAGCCTCCAACAGTCACTGAACTTGAAAGTGGAGCATTTTGTGGTCACTCCCCCAGGACAAAATATATAAGAACAGGCAAAACACAGGATGGTCACAATGAGTGTCTGGGTTATGGGCCATTGACTGAGAAGCCATGCCAGTTTTTAAAGGTTACAACAGCTTATCATGATTTCTCCTGAGTTACGTGGCTCTACTGGACTCAAAGCCCTAGAGTATTCCTCCTCTATTTTACTGACAAAGCAGGATGAAGGCAACCCAGAGTGAAGACTCTATGTCTCTTACTCTGTCTTTCTGCCTGCATCCTCACTGTGATCTCATCCTTCATCCGCTCCATCTGCTCTCCCATCAGCTACTCCCCAGCCTCATAAACTCTCTTACCCACCCCCACCATGGGACTGTGATCCACTTGCAAGGCCCCTTCCCCCACTCAGTTCCTTGGGCTGTGGACACTGTGCCAAGAGTCAAAAGAAACAAGGACAGGTTGTTAGGGTTCTGTCCTAGCCCCTGAAGCCTCTCCTGGCCAAAGGTGATCAGCCAAGCCCTGCCCTGAGTTCCGAGGGCAAGCTCCATTCCCACCTTTGACCCTTCCCTTTTTTGTCCTTCTCCCGACCTTAGCAGAGGGCTGGCTCATCAACACCTGCCTTCCTCTTCCCTCCTCTTCTTTCTCTCTCTTCTCCCTCTCTCCATAATAATAAAATCTCTCCATGTGGACCTTCCATTGCGATCACAAGGGACATGGGGCCCCCATCCATTGCCATCTGCTGGCACACAGGGTATATGCATTATCATAGTGTAACACGAGCGAGCTGCTGACCTCTGGGAAACCTCACCCACCACCTCTACTTTCTCTCTATACCTGTTCTGAAAAGATGCCCAGTCACTTTACAGAGGATCCCATGGGGATAGAGCTGACGAAACTACCAGAGCCCACAGCATGCAGTGTGCTGGGCTGTGTGTTTTCTAGGTGGATTCTCTTTGCTTTGTACACTAATTTCATAGACACTCTCCTTATAAAAATTGTGGATAAGCCCCCCCACCACCTTTTTTAAAAAGCATACCTTTTTCCTAGGTCTATTATTTTCACTTTTCTTCTTTTGATGGAGATAGAGCAACTATTACACTTTTCCCCTTACACATCCACTAGAAAAAGACAGAGCAAAGACAATGACAAATGGCCATGGATAGTATACTGTTTTAGGGAATGGTAGAGATAACAGTGAACCAGACCATGCACACCCTAACTAGGGCATTTAAGGTCTCTAACAAATTACTTGTGATACATATGTGTATATTATTTAATTTTAAGCTATACCTTAGACACCATCAATTAACTTTGAAGTAATCTTCAAATTAGAATATACTTCAGGGATGGTTGATTTCCACTTAGAAGGCCCTAACCAGAGTTGTCATTCATAAGTACGTTACATATTGCTGTCTGAACTTGCCCTTAATGGCTCATTAACAGTCCTACAGAAGGTGAGCATTCTTAAGATGTCCTTGGTCTGTAGCTGTGGCACATAGTCTGCCTACTGGGAAATGCCAATCGCATGTGATACCTAACCAAATTCCAGAGAAGCTACATATCACCAAAACCTGAGGAAGGGCACACCAGAATCATGAAGGGGCTGCCCGCCCACTGTGACCCTCACCATTACCTGAGGACCAAACATTTCACATTCCAGCTGGTGGAAGGGAATAGCCCTAGGGGATCCTCTGTGTTACTGCAGAGCCAGCAAGGAAAGGTAGCCTTGGAGATGCTGTACAACATTCAGAAACAGAGTTCCCACTTCTACATGTAAACATGTTACAGTTGGGCTGGCAAGATGGCACAGTGGGTAAAGGGGCTTGTTGCCAGGGGTCATGATCTGAGTTCAATTCCCATGTGGTGGAAAGAGAAAACCAGTTCCTGAAAGTTGTATTTTTATCTGCATATGTGAACAGTGGCACATGTATGCCCTCCCCAATAAAATATATATGATAAGTATATAATGTTATATCACAAATCATCTATATATCATAAAGGTTTTTAGAAATGATTTTTTTTTTACTTGTATAACAAGCAAGTTTCTTTGTGAATTTCCACTTGCCAGCTCCACAGCTTTGGGTCTGGGGCTGTTTGGTCCTTTGTTTCACCCATGAGATGATAATATTACACGATCCCACCAGAAAAGATTTCATTCCAAACCTGGTCTCTCTCCCATCTCAGGGGAAACCTTTAGTGAGCACTCTTTCTCATGGCCCCTGTGGGGACAAGAGCGTGAGCTTCACACAAGGGCTGACACTGTTGTGTGGCTCTTTATGCATGCCCACTGATGTAAGTTACATTTTGCAGCCCAGTTCTGCTTGTCAGGAAGCCCCATGTTATGAGACATGGTTTTTTAAAGAAACTCTACAAATCTAGACTTTTATGAAAAAAAAAAAAATCCCTCAATTGGTCAACTTTGGCAGACAAATTAGACCTGTGTCATGTGTCAAATAAAATCCGCATTTGTGCATCCCCAGTCTATTCATTTAGCTTTTCTATGCCTCCATTCCCTTGTATAGTAAATGGGAGAGCTGAATAATAGTCACAGGGCAAAGCTAGTTCATATTTAATATAGTCCAGGGGCTCAGATGCGTAGGAAGTACTGTGTGTCAAGAATTTAAAGATGAGTAAGTCAATATCCACCAGACACCATCTGAGGGAAGCTTCCTTTACTCTTCTCTCCCTGGCTGCCCTTTGCACAGCCTGTTAGCCTCCCTCGGCTCATCTTTGGAGGCGTAGAAATAGGACCCAATAGGTAAATGGAGAAATCGGCTTCGTGGATGGACCCAGCATCTCCACTAGATGACATCCCCCTACCCTCTGATGTTCAACTGTTGAGAGGCTGAAGGCAAATGCACACACTGCCAGCGCTAAGCTCTTGGATCTAATTCAGTCCAGCTCTGGGCACAGGGAGGGCGCTCAACAAAATGTTGACTTCTGTGAACACAGTAAACACATATGCTCCTGTGAGCATAAACACCAGCTGCCTCAGCTGGAAGCCATCTTGTCCTGGTGGAAAAATTGGCCCGAGACTTTGGCATTAAATTCTAGTACCAAGAATTAACCTACCAGACTATACTTTAGCCTGATGCCCTGAGTACAACTTCAAAGCACCCAGGATCACTATTTTTCCCCAAAGCATTCAGAGTTGCTGCTTGTAAACAATAGATGTCTGAAACTTGGGCATTGGCAGACACTTGCAGCCTGTGCAGGAAGCCATGTTGCCTTTTATGTCTGAGATTTATGTCTGAGTGGGGGAAGGGAGGAAAGTAATTTTTTCAGTAGCAGGTAGTGGGAAGCAGGACATCTTCCCTGTAGAAGCCATATGTGGTGACCGGGGAGGCTCTCTCTTGTAGCGGCTACTGATTCTTCTCTGCCCTCCCACGAGCTGAGCTTCAGTGAAGGGAATGGCAACCCAAGGACTCCTCTGTCACTTTCTGGCTTTCGATGAGAATGACCGACCTTAGCTGTCCCCTCGATGCTCTCAATCCCAAGAGTTTCAGGCAGAGATTTTAAGGACCTGAGATATGTTCAATATGCTGAGCCAATCCTTCCTCTGCCAGAATCTCTTTTCTGTCTTCTCATTCGGTGCCCTGTGCTAATTAAACCCAGAGTTGTTGGCAGAAGTTTTTATCCTGCTAGCAGCTCCCAAATAATCACACTGAGGCTGATATTAATTACTAATGTTTGGCCAATAGCTCAAGCTTACTACTAACTAGCTCTTACAACTTAAATTAGCCCATTTCTATTAATCTATGTATTGTCACATGACCCAAGGCTTTATTTGTCCTCCAGCCTGTGCTCCCTGTGTCTCGTGGGACTCCACCGATTCCACCCTTCTTCCTCTCAACATTCCCATCTTGGCTCTCCTATCTAAATTTCCTCGGTTCAGCTATTGACCTGTTAGCTTCTTTATTAAACCAATCACAGCAACATATATTCACGCTGTGTAAAGGAATATTCCACACAAAGCACTGCTGTCACGGTAATAGTCTGCTGAGAGGACTGTGTCTAGAAAGACTGGAAGATTGCCCCCAGACTGAGCACTTTCCAGCATGCCTGGCACCACCTCGAAGGACCTGAGTCTTGGTTCATGAAACCTACTTGGCTTTTCCGGCCCAGTGTTCTCAGTGTAAAGAGAAACTGGCCCGAAGAACAGAGTCCTCCAAATCCTACCTCTCTTGGGAACAGCTACTTGTACAAATACAGTGAGATTATCTGAGTCCTACTGAAAAAACGATCCCCAGGGGAAAGTGTGCATGCTATCTTACTTGTCCCAGTTTCAATTGATTACACATACCTAACTGATTCAAAGGCCAGCCTTCAGAGTCAGTCTACCGGGGCTGGCCCCTGAACCCTCTGTCTAGCTGTGTAAGGTAAACAGCTGTTCTGTGTGGACTACAAAACTCTCTGTTTGTATAGATGCATGATCTTGAACAACAGAGCACAGACTTTAAACTAAAATTTAAAGGGATTAAAAACAATTCACGGTATAGTTGAAGGCCACTGAATTGTGCATAAAAGGGCTCATGAATAGTTTCATAAACTGATAGTGTCTGGTGGGAATAAAGGGATGAATACAGTAGGTAGTGACTGCATCCCTCCAAGAGACCTTGCCTTGGGCAGAACGAGGCTTTCACAGAAGCAGGCTGGGACAGAATAGCACTTAGTAGCGGCACCATGTGGTATGAAGCAATGTGGAGGGGCATGCCATCCAATCTCTGGGTAGAAAAACTTTCCTGGAAGAAGTGGCATCTAAGCCAAGAACTAAACACTGAATAAGAAAGAGCCACAGAAAGGAGAGAAAGAGTTCCCTTGGAGGAAAGGAAAGCGGAGACAACATGTCCACATCCAAAAGCTGTGCAAATGAGGTCTGGCAGCTACAAAAGCCGTAGAGTTGGGACTTTCGAGCATCCAGATGACAGCGAAAGGAAACAGTGCCCAGAGGTCCTTCCTCATCCTGACGATCAGTGTTATTTGAAGTCTGCCTCATGGTGCCCTTTGCTGTGAATGACAAGAAACAGGTGAGGCTGGTGTGATTTTCAATGCTGCCCTTTGTTACAGCACATGGATGGACTGAAGGCATGGGGCTGGGGACAGTTATTGTACTTATGAGGTTGCTGTGGTTCCCCAGGTGGGGGGCTGGGGGGAATGGTGCTCTGAGATAGGGTGATGGGCAGTGGAACAAAAACAGTAGGGGTTTTAAAGGGGAGCTCTGTGAATCACAATGTAGGAGATGGAGGAGGTTAGGGAAACTTCTGGGTTTCTGGTTTGCATAAGTGAGAAATTAATTGCTCACCACCCCACCTCAAAAGCCTGGAGAAGAAAAAAAAACAGTTTTTGGAAAGTATTGGGTAGGTTTCAAAAGCAACAGGCTGGAAGTACCACAGTCACGAAATCCCAGAGGCAGGCTGACTCATAGAGAGGTTTAATCAGCTTGTAGCTCAGAGTTCAAGGGCACGGAACTAACACCTGCTTAGTTAGCTCTTTGTGGAGTCTTCATGGCTTCACAATGATGGGGAGATATGCAAGGAAGAGACTGACTTTATATGTGAAAACAAGGACACACACACACACACACACATATGTCCATCTCTGCTCTGTCCTCCTAACTATACAGTGGGTTAGTTAAGATATTGTGTTAAGATTTTTCTGTACTGGGAAATTACCTTTCAAATTCCCCTCTTCAAAAGGACTAAGCACCCTTTCAGGAGCCTAGACTTCAATCCCCAAACCTTAGCTAGGTGCTAAGAGCCCCATCCATCTCTCATCCCATGGCTAGCCACACCCTCTGCATACTCCTAGGCCTATCATATGTTGCCTATCAGGTCACTCCTCTGGCAGTAGTGTTAAGGGGCAGTGGGTACCCCACAAGATGCACCTTTGGAACTGCCCTTGCTGGTCCTTCATGGCTTGGGAGATAAGCACAGAGTAGGCGTGGCTTAGTCAGAGGGTCTTCTCCCTACCACTTCCCTTTCTCAGCGACATCAAAGCTCCTTATACATTGGAGGGAATACTATCTCTGGTGCTTAAAACTCACCCCCACCAAGTTCATAATGCCACCACAATTCTTTGGGAAATCTAAGAAGTCCCTTGCCTCCCATCAAATGTGTTTATTGCCTTGGTGAGGTAAAAGCCTTTTGTGTATCCTGCCAAGTGGTCAAAACATTAATGAAGCCAACCATCATTTTTGAAATTCAGAGTTTTTATACATCCATACAATAAACATGTAAAAGTGGAAATTGGTATTTTATGGAAAATGCATGATGAAGGAATGGGGGGTGTCTGAGTAAGGAGGGACCCTTTCCCTCACCTGGTCCTGAACTCCAGGATTCAGAGTAATGGACAGATTTCCATCTTCAAACCACCAGCTTTGTGCCTGTCTAGCTGCCTTTCCCTCCGCAGTCTCTGTGGTTCTTACATATAGGAGAGACCCAGGAGCGTAAGGCCTACAAGCTTGGAGTTCCATTCTAAAGCAGAAACTATCCCAATATTGAGAAGTTACTCTCTGTGTGTTTTCATTTAATTCATAAGCAATGATAAGACATTACCTGATGGAGGCCACAGGCTTGGTGGCCTCCAGGGAGCCCAGGATTGGTGGGCTGGGAATTGGGAGGACAGCAAATGGGTTAACCCTGCACAGAAGAAGATAATGTGACAGAAACAGCAGGGCACTGTGGAGCAGATGAGCAATAATAACATTGCACATGTGGTTACACCTTAAGTTCATTAACCCAAAACCCTACTGCACCTGGATATGCAGTCTCCAGTCAGCCTCTAAGGTCAGCATTCTCACCCCATTTCACAGCCCGGAAGAGATACTGGTCTGCAGGGCACTCTAACCAAGGATGTTGCCTTTCTACTCTGCCAGCTTTCTATGAGGAGTCAATGGTGCTGGAACCAAAACATGAGGCTGAAACAGAGACAAAACCTGCCTTTCCTCCTTAGCCAGGACTCCATGCAGATCCCGGGCCTCTGAGTGTGGAACGGGGTCTTCCGAGCAAGACCTCAGAGGCGCCACTTCCCATCTGTTCTTTGCCGACATTTAATATGGCATGAGGATATCTACAGTGCAAAGTTTATCCTGGGCTCTGGACTAATGTATTCTTCTCACAGATGTGCAGTTGGCTCCGAGTTGTTTGTGAGCCTGGCCAGCTGTAACTCTCCCAGACTGGGGGCTCAAGGCAACAGCAGATCAAGTGGTTTCGATATGCCCATTACCTCCTTGGCACGAAGGGTGTGGGGCCCGTGTGTGGAGATTGCCATCTTCAATCCTGGGCTGGTATCAGCACAATTGGCCACTTGCCCCTGTGGAACCTTGGTTGCATAGGGATATGAGTCACTTGAGAAGGATGGGTGGATGAAGTTGACTTCCTGCCGTGGTGGAACATGGGATACCTGCACTTTCGCAGGCAGGGAAGCCCTCTCATCTCTAATTTACTCTTTGTCTGAAGAATACTCAAACAAGCAGGAGATAAAACACATTTTTTTTTTTTGTCATTTTATGGCACCGAGAGGGGAAAGGTGAAGGATGCTGGGAGTCAAAGCTCCGAGGAGAATAAAAGGGAATTTATCCTGAGCCAAATATGAGTGGTCCATGCCTGAGAACATGATTCAAGTCACCCAAGTGGCATGCTGCACTATGAATCTAGTTACAGAAGGCTAATGTAGTCAAAGAACTATGAAATTAATAAATAGGCTCATCTACCACATAATTGGTAGGGACAGCACCCAGTTTACAGAGAAGGGGCTGGATTCTGCCTTGAGATTTTATATGCTGATATCTTTGCTTCCAGGCTGGTGGAAGCTAAAGGCTTGCTTAGTTGACGTATTCCTAAGGTTTTCCCTGATTCTGGAAAGAGAATAGGGTAGGCAGAGGTTGGCAGTAAGTGTCTGCTAAGGGTGCCAACAATAGACAGATAGATTGGTTCTGATTCTGCAACGTTCTAACTCCTTGCATCCACAAAGTTCCACTCACTCAATCTAAAGCATCCGCAACACAGGTGGCTTTTGTAGGGGAATAAGAAGGCAGGGTATTTCCTGAGTGCAGACCTTCTCTGTACTTGCCAATTTCTGGGATTGTTCCCATTCAAGTCCTTTAAGCACCTTTAATTTTACATTGTTACATCTGTTTGTCGTGGTGATGGGTGTCCCACCCAGGTGAGCTCCTATCACCAAGCCACAGCTTCACTTGTTTTGAGCATTCATTTGTAAAGCTAGTCCTTGTCCTGTGGGCTCATGTTTAAATGTATGCCTGTACACTCAACATTCCAGGACACATGGAAAGTATGTCTAGTAAATACTTGCAAACAGCGAGCCTATGGATGGGCTGAGTCCTGCCCCTGACAGAAACCTAGTCTTTGAAATGTTGTCTGTTGCCCGTAATGATCTGTAATGACCAAGGTCATGCAGAGCAGGAATAGCCAGTGTAGCATCTGTCACTTGAGTCCATCAGACTTGATGACAAGTCTGTGATGATGGCAGCCATGTCTACGTCTACCTTGCTTATCATCAAATCCTTAGTGCCTTGCAGCACAAATCCCATGGATGGATAATTGAATGAATAAGCACCATCCTAAAGACACAGGCTAGGACTGTGGCAAAAGCATGGCTTTGGGAACTGCTGCTCAGGTTCATGGCCAACCCCTGTTCTTGACTTCTTGCCTTGCCAAGACTGAATGAGAACTGTCTTAAAGCAGCAGAGTCTGGCAAACACTCAGCCTGTTCCCTAATCCTTAGAAGCCTCCCGCCTCTATTTTTATGGATACCAGGACATGTCTCAACACCAGTAGTTAAAACAATGCACACCATTCAACAACCATGGAGGCAAATGCTGTGTTTTAAATAATTAAATGTGTGTGTGTGTGTGTGTGTGTGTGTAAATTTTGTGTTTGTGTTCTGTAGAATATAGGGTGCTTGAGACATAATTCTAGGGCAGATGAATTTTCACCACCTCAATTAATTTGAAAAACAAGCAACAGTTTCATCAATAAAATGCTAGGGTAGGGGTTAATGAAATAGATTCCTGTGCTAACTCTAGCAAACTCCTGTCTTAGCTGGAATCAGTTAAAAGATAAACTAAAAAGCAAAATTAGGAAACCACATTCAGTATTCTATTTAAAAAGTGGTATTGTTACTAAAGACCATTGAAATAATTGCATTACTAAAATGCTGTACCATGAAACAAAACTTTTTCTTAGGCAAAGTTAAAAATAAAAAGATGATAGAGACTTAATCCTGCAGCTCAGATGAATGGTGAGAATAGGAAAGGGCCAGTCAGGAAAAACTACACTAATATATTTAAAAGCAGTTTTTAGAGAAATAATAACAACAGTCACCCTGTGACCAGTGTTCATTTGCTATTAGTGGTGATTTGCATCCGGTCGGGGAGGTTTGCAAATGACTCAAAACTAATTTGAGTTCGGGTGACTTTGCTTTGCGCACGGAGTGTTTTGCTCTTATCAGAAGGATCTGCAGACACGTAAGTGCTGACATATGCAGAGCAAATTATGCTTCAGCCATTTCCTCCTTTTGGGGCTCAGCACCGGGACATTATACAAGGCTGATTTCTTTAGACACGCGCCCCTGAAAAACTGCAGGAGACCTGCGTTATTAACATAGTATGAAAAGGAGAAATTTAGTTCTGTTACCTGCACACTCTTCCCTGTTCAACTGGACTCCAGTGTGCCCCTGTGTAATGGGCTTGTTGCTAGGTAACAGCCACAGGGACCCCGGAAAGCTTTTGCTGAAGGCTGCATACATTTTTTTACTAAAGCTCTTGCCTCCATAATCTGGAGACTGTGTTTCCTTTACTTACTCTTTCTGTCTGTCTTCCTTGCATTTTTTTTTTTGTTTGTTTACAGATCCCGATTTAACAAACATGAGTCCCTGCATCTCAGGCCAGCTGCATCAGTAACCCCACTTTCATGGCATTGGCTTTTGCCA
This sequence comes from Sigmodon hispidus, assembly GCA_004025045.1. Lineage (NCBI taxonomy): Eukaryota > Metazoa > Chordata > Mammalia > Rodentia > Cricetidae > Sigmodon > Sigmodon hispidus. The sequence goes on from PVIH01004394.1 coordinate 18,824, forward strand.
ACTGGTAATTAAATAAAGAGCATTTGGCCTCCTGTTTGTCTCCACTGTGTATAAAGAAAAACATTAGAAATCTTATTAAGGCCATTCACATAACAGGGTGCTGGTTTAAATACAGAGTGAGACCCAGGAGATGGCTCAATGGGCAAAGTGCCCACTTGGCAAGCATGAGAAGGGGAGACTGATTCTCAGCATCCAGGAAGAAGCCAGGTTTGGCTGTGCACATCTGGAATCTGAGCTCTGGGGAGGCAGAGACAGGTGAGTACCCTAGGCTTGTTGACTCTCACAGAAATGGTAAGGTCTGGGTTCAATGAGGGATACTGTCTTTAAGAATAAGTCAGGGAGTGATGGAGAAGGCCTAGACATGCTCAGTTATCAGTAAGTATACCTGAACACACACACACACACACACACACACACACACACACACACACACACAGGGAGGGGGGATTGAATTATACAATCTACACACTAAAAATAAATAAATGCAGGAGGCATAAATGTGAAAAGCATAATTCCAAATCCCAATTACTTGGGTACAAGTGGGAGAATTTGAGAGTAACCTGGGAACCTGAAGAATTACAAGGTCAGTGTAGAGGCTGCTCCGTGGTCAGGTCAATTCAGGCCCTTGCTTTTGAAGGTGATAGGACAAGCACAAAGTGTCATTGTATTTACATGTTGCCTTAAAGTATTTTTAAAAAGATACAATAAACATTAACAGTTATTAGAATATAATGTTGTGAGACAGGGTGACTGTTGTCCTGTTCTTTATATTTCTATCCATGAAATTGTTTATTAGAAAACATTCATAATAAATAGTGAAGTAAGAGAGGAAGCTTTTATAACACGGAAGGTTGGTTTATGCTGCCCCTCGGATGAGGGAGAGCAGAGAGGTAGCAACATTGTAACTTGAGGAAGAGATAGCAGAGGTCAAGGGAGTAAGATGTGTGATGTTGGGGACTCCATGGAGGGAAGAGGCCTCAACAAAAGGAGTGAGTGAAGTATGACGACATGACTTGTGGCATAAAATTTGAAATCATTTGTAAGTCATCCTTCCTATGAGGCATGATTTTTCAGCAGATTGTGCTACACTCAGAACAATTTATGAGAGTGGAAAATGAAACCTATGTTACTTTCCATGTTGTAGAATAAGAAGGCATGAAATGACCAACAGTTCATAGACTTACCCACAAGAAGCCAGGGTCAAAGGCAATTCCAGCCTACTTGAGCATTCACAGACACCCTTGAAAGGCATTGAATTTCTCCCTAGAATGGAATGGATCATATTCTGCAGGGCTCAGCTTACACTAGGCAATGAATTTTAATATTTCCTCAAGCTTAATAATAGAAATAAAGTATAATATTATCCATCTTGTAAAATGTAGGGCATACATTAATTTATCACTTAATTGACTAGATCATAACCTAAGCAGCTATATTTTCATTCAATAAATATTTATTGAGAATAGATGGTATCCAGGTGTATTTATGTTAGCTGAAGTCATATTTGTAACAGGAGGTTTGAATGTGGCATGGCAATGTGCAAAGATAGAATTCAGGTATCAGTTTGCTGACAGATTGGAGTGAGAGGCAAGAAAAAGGGGTAAATGTAACATTGTGGATTTGGGGCTGAACAGTAGGAAAGCTGGGATAGAGGGGCAAGGGGACGACAGTAGAAGTAGGTTTTGGGGTACAAGGACACCACAGGCTGAGCTGGCTAATCCATATCCTTATGTCCTTTCTCCATATCTAGTTGAGATGTCCAGAATGTAAACAAATGTATGAACTGAGATTTTACAGAAACTTGGGGTAGAATAATAACTTTGGTATGTGTGCATGTCTTTGAGTGGCTCCGTGTGTGTGCACATTTGCTTCAAGAGGACTCAGAATTTACTTTAGCAACTCTGTCAAAATGTACATGACTGTCATAAGGGTAATGTGTGTTATACTCACTGTTCCCTGGTAAGACGAGGCATGCCATGCAGGAAGTATTAGGGTAGTTTGAGGGAGCAAGGCTCCTGTAGCCTCATATACTTGAATGCTTGGTCACAGTTGGTGGAACTCTTTGGGAAGGATTAGGAGGTGTGGCCTTGTCGGAAGAGGTGTGTCACTGGGCATAGAGTCTGAGGTTCCAAAAGCCCAGGCCATTCCCAGTTAGCTCTCTCTTTGTCTCCAACTTGTAGATCAAGATGTGAGACCTCAGCTACTTCTGCTCCAAGACCAAGACTGCCTCCTGCCATGCTTCTTGACTTGACAGTCATGGCTCACACACCTTCTGTTTGTATTTATGTGTGGACCCCGATGCTGTTCCTCCAGCATTGCCCATGTTTATTCTTCAGACAGTTTCTCACTTGTCTGGAACTTGTCAAATAGGCTTTGTGGTGTGGTTGGGAATATTAGCCCTAGTGAATAGGATCATTGTCCTTATAAAAGACTCAGAAGTAATTAGGCCCTGACACAGTGAGTTTATGCATCACTGGTGAACAACAAGATAGGCCCTCCCTAGTTGTGGAACTATCTACTGGTGGCTGTGAGCTCCCTTCCCAGCTTCTAGAACTGTAAGAAGTCAATTTCTGTTCCTCATAGGTTATCCACAGTCAAACATTTCGTTAGCCCCTGAAGTAGGATAAGACAGGGTAAGGCAAAGCAGAGAAGGGCATGACACTGGTCATCATGTGCCTTGGTGAGGCAGGAGATGGACATGTGGACACTTTTCTTTTCCCCAGGCTGATGCCTGCTCCTTTATGAGGCAGACTTCATGCTTTGCATTTGATGGAAGACAGAGATTGGATTTATGCCAAATGAGAGCAAAACCCCCATCTCCTTTTAAAATATCGGCATGCCATTGTAAAAGAAAGTAATGGAGAGAAAGAAATGTGCATCTATAAATATGGTCCCATAAACCAGGGGAGTTTGATTCTGCTTCAGCCATTGTGGGAACAAATACACAGAAAAAGGAAAGGAAGCAAATGTGATAGCAGTAAACATTATAATGCCTCTGCCAATAAACACAAAGTTAGTTACTTCCCAGAGTGTCTTAAAGGTGGAAGAAGGGGCAGGAAGAAAAAAAAGAAAAGGAAAAAGAAAGCCACAAAGAGACCATGGATCCAGCATTTGGCTTTCTCAGGAAAAACTTAATCACCTCTGAGGGAGCTCCAAGAAAGGCTTAGAAGGCGGCAGCATTGCACATTCGCATCACTCCACTTAAGGACTTCACCTCTCCCGTTCCTGACAGATCACCATCTTGGGAATTATGTTCCTGGGTCTGGGAGCCTATCTTCCTGCAGCTTATGCCTTTGACCTTGCCCCTGCTATGCCAGTCACAATGACATATTTTTTTTAACCGCCTTCCAAATAAAGACGATTTCCTTATCTGCTGTCAAACAAGGCCCTGAAGACATCTTTATTTTTTTTGCTTGTTCATAACTTAATCTTCTGTGTGTGGGGGTGGGTTAGACTTTATGAAGAGGAAGAGTTCTGAGCATGATGAAATAGTGAAGTGCTTTCTTGCTTGGAATACCTGTGACACTGAGTTCCCCTGGCTTGGGTCTTTCAGCTCATAGTTCAGATAAGCTTATCGTTCCCAAAGCATTGACCCTGTATTTGTGGATGACACATGCCCTAGGTACCATGAACCCCAACCATCATCTGGAGGGCTAACCTTGGCTGCAAAGAATTATATCAACATCTCTAGGGCAGTGTTAGGCAAAGTGGCTTCCCCCACCCCATTTTATGTAATGGTCCTACCAAGTACAAGATGCCACACTCATCCTCCATGTATCTATTCACTTCCCATGGGTGAACATCTGGCATTGAGATTCAAGTAGGACTTATCATGACCTTAAAAATTATTTCACTGTCAAAGAATGCATTCACCAGCAATCTCAAGCTAAGTTTTCTCACCTGTGGCTTACAGAGATAAATGACAGTTAACCCTCTCCCCAGGAAAGATCCTGCAGTCAGAGGTTTTTATTTGTGAGCGAGAGCCCCCACATCATCTTTTACGCTAGTCACAACCCTTTCCTCAGTTGGCCTTCTCCGTTTTGAAAATGTATCATAGTTAAGAGAAAGGCAGCTCCTACAGCTGGGGTCCGCTGGGTGCTTACTGATTTGAAGGCACAGGCAGACTCTGCTGTTTGTTCTTTCTTCCCATAGAAACAGGCAGAGTGTAGTTAGGGCCAGCATTCAGGGAAGGGAGTGATTAGTGTTTGCTATAGGGACAAGTGCCGCTTTCCAATTCTCCTTGCCCTAGGTGTGGATTACAGGTTCATTTTTATTCAGGTGTAGAAACTCTTGATTTATGTCACTAATAAGTATGGCCTTTGTGTTGCAGCCAGTGTGAGCTGCTGAGAATACATGATGTGCTGGGTTGTAAATTGATAACCATATGTTGTAGAAAGAGACAACCTGAGAATCAAGTAAGTAATATATGACCTGGCCCAGTGTACACACCCCAGCCGGCATGGTCAGTGCATCTTAACGTGGTCCTGGTTACCCAGCAGCTCCTCAGAACAGGTGATCTGTGCTCTTTCAGCTTCAGCAGAGGTCTTGCTTAGGATTCAAACTGAGCAGAATGGGCCCAGAGGCAGCCATCTTTTCATCCCAGTTATAGAAAATGCCAGAGGTCAGCAATCTACAAAAACAAGAGTTAATTTTAGTGCATAGTTTTGTAGGTTCTCATCCATAGTCAAGGGGCCTCATTGTGTGGAGCTGTGGGGAGTCAGCACAAAAAGGTGGGATTGCAAAGCAAAGTTACTTTCTCAGGAGCCAGAAAGGAGAAGATCCGGCTAGGGTGGCATTGTTCCCTTCAAGGGTGCTTCCCCAGGAAACTGGAGATTACCTCCTAGACTTTATGCTGGCTACTTTTATGTCAATTTAACATAGGCTGAAGTCATTTTAGAGAATGAGAAAATACCTCCATAAGATCCAGCTTCAGGAAAGTCTATAGGGTATTTTTTTAATTACTGATTGATAGGGGAGGGCCCAGTTCATTGTGAGTGGTACTCTTCCTGGGCGGGTGGTTCTGAGCTCTATAAAGAAGCAAGCTAAGAAAGCCATGGGGAACAATCCAGTAAGCAGCATTTCCTTATGAGCTGTGGTTCAGTTCCTGCCTCCAGGTTCCTGCCCTGGCTTTCTTCAATGATGGACAATGATGCAGAAGTGTAAGGCAATGAACTCTTTCCTCCCCAAAAGTGCCTTTAGTCCTGAGATTTCACCACAGCCTCAGCAAGCCTGATCAAAACATCCCTCAAAGGTTTTTACCACTTGGATATTGCCATGTTTCATACAGGAGCTATAGGGAACACTTTTTATCTGAACCTCATTATAGGAAACAATAATCTCACTAATAAAAACATCATCTCTGTTTTTTTTCTGCTTTCTGGGTAACTGAAAGCTCCCAGCCCCCAGGAAGCAAACTTGAGACATCACATGAATAAGTCTGCGTGTGTGGCGGGGCTCAGTGCATCTTCCTGGCATCTTCATAGTGGAGGGTCTTCCTAGGAGCAACAGCACCCCCATGATCAGAGTTCTTTCACCTTTCTTTCATAGTTTGCCTGCTTTCAGCCATTAAGGTTTTGAAGAACTGTTCTGTGACTCACTTAATTGGGCTGCAATTCAGAAAGCACTTGCTATAGTCCTTGAACCCGAAATCAGTGAATGGAAAATCAGCAGCAGCACTGACGAGGTCACAAGGCTTCTGCATCTCTCATGAATGCTCAGGCTCCATGGACCACATTGTGGTCCAGGGAGAGTGGTGACTGTACTTTGTACAATGGCTGGGATGCGATGGTGCTTGCTCTGTTGGGGGCTCTGTAGAAAGTCCAGCCTTTAGTGATTATTCCCTGGAGAAATGCAGGATTGCTCCTGGGGAGCGAGCTATAATTCTTGTATTAGTAACTTCTTTCCCCAGAAGATGGGTACATTGAAATGGAACCTAGAGGTCACTTTTTCCTGGGCAGTGTGGAAAGGGGCTGCATCTCTCAAGTTCTCAATCCTGACATTAAATCAGACAAGAAAATAAAATCATGGCACTCCACCTGAGCTGTCAGCTGAGATAGGAAACCTGATTAATGACGAATCTGGCACCTGAGACTTTCGTAAATGGAATGAACTGCCCAAGGCAGATCTCACGGAGAGAACACTGCCTTTTCACTCAGTTTTAGCAAAAATGTGTTACTGGACATGGTAGACTAATTGTTTTCTTAAGAAGATACCGTCTAGACATAATTTGCAGTGCCTGTGGGTCAATACCTCAGAGCTGACTGTTTCAGCAAATGTTTAAACTTCTAAAGCAATAGTTGCACATTCACAACTATGCTAACAAAAATTATATAGGCCACACATTGGTTAATTACTGCCAGAATGATTCTGGAAGTATCGGCATATTTTGAATCCTGATAAGAAAAATTCATCATTGCTCAGAGTCTTATGCCAAAACCTCATTCCTGTGGACGGGAACAGATTGCAATATAGAGATCAACCATTAGGAGGAGCAGATTCAGAGAAAGATGAGGAGGGCAGGAATGTTTTACACACACACACACACACACACACACACACATACACACACTCACACACACACACACACACACACACACATTAGCTAAAAAAAAATTTCTTGAATGATCTAAAGAATTCACCTCCCAGACTTCATTTAACAGCAAAACCTTAAGCCTCCTTGTTGATCATCTTTATGAAGTGACAAGGATAGCTTCCACAGCTAGAGAAGGATAACCAGGAAGTTAAGTCATTAGGACCATTTATCCCTGGGACCAACAAGATGGCTCAGGGGTGAAGCATTTGCTGCCAAGTCCGACAACCCAAATTTGATCCCTGGGAAACGCTTGTTGGAAGGAGAGCACTGACTTCAGCATGTTGTCCTGTGACCTCTACATAAAGAGCCTCACACATTCTCACACACCAAATAAACAAATACCACAAAACATTACACTGGATGCTTTCTAAATCTGGGCTCATGTTTTTCTTTTTTTATGGAGAGCTTGTACTCCAGGGCCTGGAGTTAGCCTGTGGCCCATCACTGGGGGCCAGTGGGACAGATACTATGCTTGTTTTTACATACTATGATTTAAAGAGGTTGTCTGCCACTGAAAGCAGTTTAAAAACAACAGGGTGTTTTTTACCTATTAATACCCATGAGACATTAAAGGACATTACAGGGAAATATTTAGAGCATGGAAAATTGTTTAGCATATTATAAAATTTTCAAAATGGTAACAAAAATGTGAATATCATAAACTCTTTTAGTAAATATGTTCATATTTCCACAAAAAGGAAAGAGATAAATCTGTTCTTTAAAAAAAAAAAGTTGAAGGCTATTAGATAAAATTAGAATTTTTTATTTTATTTTCATGTTTCTGTATTCATTGTATTATTTTAAATTAATTTTCAATACTCAGGTAATTGTTTACTATGTCCTGTAGAGAGCTGCCTGCTGCTGTGCCCTAGAGATGGTGCTGATTTCTGGCCTCCACCCCCCCCACCCCCCCCCACCCCCCGTGGGTGAATGCTCTCTTTTGATAAACAACTCCTTATTTGGCTTGAGCCTGGGGCGTGGTTTGCTGTTGCGTATGTGGACCTATGAGCTATGCCCACATGGCTTATTGGGATTGGATACCCTGAGAGTTTCTAGTCAGTGGGCGGGGTTTCCCGGGGAAGGGGGAGGAGAAGGAGAAGCAGAGAGAAGAACAAAGAGAGAACAATTGTAAAGGTCCCGAATAAACTGCTCAAAGAAGATCCTGGGTGTTGCGCTTTCCTTGCTGGCAAGGGTGCGCGCGACAATGTCCTCTTCATCCGGCTCCTCTGATGGTAACATTAATAGTAATATAATCATACAGCAATATGCAACCCAGGAAATCAGCATTGGTATACCCCAGACCTTACTTGGATATCACAGATGCATGTACACACAGTTCCATAAAATTTGTCATGTGAATAAATTTATGAAACCATAAAGGTCTCTCTAGGGTGTGACCTTTAAAGATTATTATTTTTTCATTTCTAAGTAATATTCCATAATGTAGCCATACCAGTCTGTCGAGTTATTGCTTGTTTAGGAAACATTTAGGTCGTTCTAAGATTTGGGATCTTGAAAATGAAGATACAATGACATTTTGTATACATATTTTTATTTTTATGTGGATGCAGATTTTCATTTCTCTGGGATAAATTGCTTAGAAGTATAATAGCTGATACATATTGCTTTGAAATCATCTGCTGAGAGATTTTCCACTGTGACAACACTGTGTTGTATCCTTACCTGCAATGCCCAAAGGACCAGTCTCAATTCTTGGGTTTGTTACTTGTCAGGGCTTCCTGCTAGCTAGTCTAATAAATAACTCTGATTGTTACTGATGTTGAGTTGACTTGCTCTGGTTATTTTTCTCCCGATAAACTGTGTGATGATGCCTATGCCCATTTACTAACTAGACTATTTTTTTTTACCATTATCTTTTATAAGCTTTTTACAGTAGAGTCTACAGATGATCCTCGGCATGTAGCTTTGTTTGCACTTAACAAGGTGTGCTAAAATTTTTTCTTTTGATAGAATCCAATAGTTGAACATGTTCTTTGATGGTTTTTCTGCCATGTCTAAGATTACCCTCATCCATGTGTGTTTGTGTGTGTGTGTGTGTGTGTAGTGGATATAGTATCTTCATACCACACATGTGAATTCAGAGGAAAAATGTCTGTAGTTGGCTATTACACTATGTGAGTCCTAGGAATTGAACTTATGTCATAAGACTTGGTGGCAAGCCCCTTAACCCGCTGAGCTGATCCTTCAGTGTCCATAGAGCCTCTAATAATAAACATAAATAAGGTAAAATATAGAGATAGATATAAATATGCAAATACAGCAAATATATAATGTAAAATATGTGTAAGAAATATAGTTGTGATATTGTTAATAGTTTGATTCCTCTATTTTTTTCTATGATTCTGGTAATCAAACCCAGGGCCTTCACATGTAAGGGAAGTGCTCCACTGCTTGAACTATGCCCCCAGTTCTTCCTTTGTATTTTAAAGATTGCACACACACACACACACACACATACACACACACACACAATGCTCTGTATGATGCTTTAAAATATATGTACACAATGATACTGTGGAATGATTAAAACAGAATGATTATTAGTTCACATACTGATTGTTTTTCATGGTGACAAAACTTAAATTTGCAATGGGGTCAAGATCATGACAGGGAAATCCCCAGAAACAGTGGGAGCTCATGGACTCTAGACCGACAGCTAGGGAACCTGCATGTAGGTGATAGTTGTATAGTGTGACCCATTTGTGGGATCACTAGCAGTGGGACCAGGTTCTGTTCCTGCATGTGAGCTGGCTTTTTGGAACCTATTGCCTATGTTGGGATGCCTCCCTCAGCCTTGATGCAAGGGGGAGGGCCCTGGTCCTGCCTTAACTTGGTATGCCATGCTTTGTTGACCACCATGGGAGGATGTAGCCTCTCTGAGGAGTGCGTGGGGGTGGGAGGATAGGAAGGAGGTGAGGGAGGAAATGGGAGGAGAAGAAGGAGAAACTGTGGTTGCTATGTAAAATGAATTTAAAAATTAATAAAAAACAAAACAAAACAAAAGACTCCAAATCTATTGTGATCAGAGAAGACCACTCACTTATAAAGGGCTCACCCCGGAAGTATGAGGACCCGAGTTTGATGCCCAGAACTGATGTAACAAAGGCAGATGTTTGTAACAAAGGCAGATGTGGTGTTTTTTAATCCCTCCAGGGGAGGTTAACACAGGTAATTCTTGGAGCTCAACAGCTAGCCAGCCTAGTCTGACAGCTGATTTCTAGATCCCAGAGAGAGATCCAGTCTCAAAAACTAAGATGGCGATTCCTAAGGACAACACATGAAATAGACGGCTGGCTTCAATGTAAACACACACACAAATGCACATCACATAGATACACAGACACACACATACACACCACACAGATACACATGCACACACATACACACTACACAGATCCACAGGCACACACACACCACACAGATACACAGACACACACATACACACCACATAGATAAACAGACATACACATGCACACCACATAGATACACATGCACACACATATACACCACACAGATACACAGACACACACATACACACCACACAGATACACAGACACATATATACATACCACATAGATACAAAGACACACACATGCACACCACACAAACACACAAACAGAGCAGGCACACACACATCACACATACATACCATACCTACACACACACACACACACACACACACATTCACACCACATAGACACATACATATATACACCACACCACATACATACCACACATATACACAAGCACCACATACACACATACCACACATGTCTCTCTCTCTCTCTTTCTCTCTCTCTCTCTCTCTCTCTCTCTCTCTCTCTCACACACACACACACACACACACACCTGTGGATAAACATCCAAACATGGAAGTACACTTAATCCATATATAAGTGAGATTACATGCTGTTTGTCTTTCTAGTCCTGAATTATTTTACCTATTTTTTTTTTTTAGTTTTTTCAGTTTTTATCACAAATGATAAAATTTACTCCATTAAAAAAATATGTTATTTTATTCTTTGAGAATTTCAGTTTTTCTTTGCAGCTCACCAAGTTCAATTATAGCTGCTCATATGTGCATGAGTACAAGGTCACTGTAACATGGATGACCTACATGGGGCCGTATTTCATAAGGAGGAAAAGGAGGAGGGAGAGGGAGAAGGAGGAGAAGGAGGAGGAGAAGAAAAACAACATCCATCAGGCTCTATGTGTCCCAGCATGTATCAGTGCCAGCAGCTCCCAGCTAGGGGTGAGAGGTTATTTGACTCTTCCCCTCCCCATTCAGGTTGGAATGTTGATTGGATTGATCTCCTGTAGATCTTGTGCAGGTAACTACAGCTCCTGCGAATTTGTGAGTGTGATGGTCCATTCATATCCAGAGGACACTTTCTGTTCAGTCTTCCCTGGCTCTTAGGATTCTTCTACTTCTGAACCCCATGGGAAGGAATTGACAACAATGTACAATTTGGAGTTGGGTACTCATGAAACCTTAACTCATTTTCTTTAGATGTGAGTTTTTGTGTTTATTGCTGCAATAGAAGCTTTTGTGATGGGGGTAAGACCTATAGTAATCTGTGGCTATAAATATAAGCAATTAAGAGATAGTTTTATATTATATCTACTTTACAAAATAATAGTTGATTCTCTCCTAGGTCATATGACTTACATAGCTATGGATCTATGGATTATTGGCCAGATCTACAGAATCATGTTTGAGTTTTATAAATCCAGTCAAAAAGCTGTTGTTTACCTTGTAACAATCATGTAACTGTTGTACCAATGGACTTCTCCTAATGTTCCACCATGCATGTGTACCACAGTTTTTAATCCACTCATTTACTGAAGACAGGATAAATTGGGTCCACATTTTGGTACTTGTGAATGTTTCTATCACAAAAAAATTTACATATCTCTTTGATAGATGATTTCCTCTCATTTGGGTATACATTCCAATGCGTAATCACTGGATATTAAAATGCATTTTCAGTTTTTAGTGTTTCTCTAAGTGGTTTACATTATAGCCGTACTAACCCACATTCCCACCCAGGATAGGAAGACTGTCTCCTGTCACCATGTCTCAGTCTACCCTTACTGCTTGAAAATCCACCTCCTGACATTGCAGTTTTGATTTGAATTTTCATGATGATTAATGATGTTGAGGGTTTTTTATTTCTCTCTGCCTGCCTCAGCCAATTTGTAGCTCCTCTTTGGAGACATACCAATTTGATTTAAAAACTGTCGAATATTGTTTCTCCTCCTGTTATTTTTAAAATTTATTTTTATATTTAAAATTGTGTGTGTGTGTGTGTGTGTGCGCGCGCGTGCGCGCATGCACGCACAAGTGCCTGTGTATAACCAAAGAGGGCATAGGAACCCTGGAACTGGAGTTGGCACCCATAGTGAGTTGCCTGGCTTGGGTATATGAAACCAAATTCCAGAGAGCAGTATGCACCTTACCATTTTATGGAATGTCTTGTCCTTATTTTTAGTTTTCCTATTTTTTGAGGATTATATGAATGAATATGTTTTTAGAACCGCATTCTGATTTATCTAAAAACTTATACATGTCTATTTAAGATACAGGAGTCTTTAGATTTGTTGTTACATGGCACATGTTTACCACCATTATTCTTCAGTCCCAGCATTTTAAGAAGTTCTGCCTTGTCATCTTCACCCATTGAGAGTATAAATATGTTAAGAATTTTCTTGACATATATTAAGTGTTGTGTTTGACCTCAGTCTCTAGTGCTGGGAAAACAGGTATGCTCACACTCCTGGCTTAGTAGTTCTTTGAATTTCTAAAATAAAATTTAAATATATACATTGTGTGTGTGTAGGACTTAGTTCATACATCAGTAAACATTTTATTTATAATGTACTTGGGAGCTGGAGCAAGGGCTCCCATAACTGGTTAAAAGGATGGGCTGTTCTTCCAGAGGATCCATGTTCAGTTCCCAGATTTCATACTGGGCAGTTCACAACTGTCTATAAGTACAGCTTCAGGAATTACCAAGCTCTCTGTGGCCTCTTGTGGCTCCTGAACATACATACACAGACCCACTCACATGCTCATAATTAAAATTGAGAGAAATAATGTGGGCATGTGCCCTCTGACTGGCTATCCAATACCAATGATCATGCCTAAAAGACAAGTACATACAGGTAACATACAGGACTCAGCAGTTTGTACTTAAATATGCATTCATATGACATATCTGTGAATATATATGTGTTCATATAAACACATAACATATAAACATACATTCGAATATAAATGAATATTTATGAATATGAATTCATATTCTAATATGAATGATACATATTATGTAATACTGATATATATAATAAATAATACAACAATAATGATAAGAGGTCATGAACTTGAGAGGGAGTGTGTGTGTGTGCGCGCACACGCGCATGCATCTATTGGGGGGACTTGAGAAGGGCTGGAAAGATGAGATGAAAGGATAAATTATGGAATCATATTTTAATTAAAATCGCAACAAATCTTGGGGCTGCAGAGATGGCTCCGTGGATAAGAGCCCTGGCTGCTCTTCCAGAGGACCCATGTGGCAGCTCACAACCATCAGTTCCGGAGATCTAGCAACCTCTTCTAGCCTCCTCACGTGCCAGGAACAAAGTTGGTAAACAGACAACATGCACACAAAACACCCATACCCATAAAGCAAGAATACAATTTAAAAGATTCCTTTTTAAAAAAAGAACAAATCTTTATTAAAAACACTGTTCTGTGTTTCTAGTGTGCGTTCCCACTGCTCAGAGAACTGGTTGGAAATCTCAAATACGCTCCCTGAATTGTGTAAGCCATGGCTCTCTACTACTTCACTGGGACCCTTTCAGCTGTGGCTGCTGCTGCTGCTTCTTATCTCAACTCCTCCTGGGAGCAGTGCCCCTGGGATGGATGCTCCTCCCTGCTCCCTCCTGTGCCCACTTAATTCTTCATTGTTTTAGTGATCAGTTTCCTTGACTATCCCGTTTGGCTGTCATGCAGCAATCTGACTCTTCTCATGCTCACCAACCATATTCTTAATTACAGGTGTGTCTGTGTTGTATGGGTGGTGGGGGTATGTTTGCATGTAAAATTACCTGTTAATTTCTTAAGTGGAAGTCCAATGAGGGACATGGCAACTTTGCTCATCAGTATCTTCAGGGAGCTTTGCATAGGACCCACCCTCACCCCCCGCTAGCACCCTTCCTCTGGCTTCCTGATCTCCTCTGAGGATTACATGAAAATCCCTCACATTGTCTCTGAACCGGGTAGGTCCTTACTTCTCGGGGTCTCCTCAGGTGTTGTTGCTGATGGAGAGGGCGAGGGAGAGGAGAAAGAAAGAGTGTGGGTGGGGATGGAGTAAAGAAGAAAATGAAGAATGAGAAAAAAGTAAGTTCATGGCATGAGAAGGAAGAGACGCTGTTCTATTGCGATGAAGAGGCACCATGATCAAGACAGTTTTTAAAAGAAAGCATTTAATAGGGGGCTTCTTACAGTTTCAGAGGCTTAATCCATAAACATTAAGGTTGGGGGCATGGTGCCCACATGGTGATGGAACAGATCAGCAATTTGCAAGCAGAAAGAGCAAGACAGGGTCTCAGCTAGGCTCTTGAAACCTCACGACCCATCTCCCATGACACCCCTACTCCAACAAAGCCAGTCCCCCTAATTCTGCCCAAACAGTTCCACTACAGACCAAGCATTTAAACAAATAAGCCCATGGAGGTCATTCTCATTCAAACCATTATAAACACCTATCCCTAGAAATGCTGCTCAAGGGACTTCCTAGTCAACTGAGAAAAAGGACTTCCAGCTACGCACACCCTACTGTGAAAACATACATCATCTGAGGCCCAGCCCAGAGAGATGGACTTACCTTCTGTAAGTCCATCCAGCTACTGGCGTTACATTCAGAGCATTTTTCAAGCCTGTTCTTGGTGGTACCTTTGGTTAAGAAGATGCAGGCCATACACATTTTTACAGGAAACCTGGTGTCTGTGAGATGCATTAAGGACAGAAGACAAATAGCCATGCTGTGCGTTCTCACCATGAGAGTCATCTGGAAAACCAAGGGGGGTTCTTATTAGAACATGCCAGACAGCAAAGAGATGGGATGATTTACTGTATGCAAGAGGCACAGAGGGGATCCAGACAAGACAATTCGCAGACATTCTTTAGACTTGGAAGATAGAAAACACATATTTGTAAGGGGTGGGAATAATTTTATAGTGTGTGGTAAACGCAGTCTGCGCTTGCACTCTGATAATGTGACAGGTAGCCACTTCCTGCCAAGATTTGTTTTCCTCCGCGGCCCTGCATATATGCATGAAGCCCAGGGACCTTGAGGGCTGGGTTTACTCTTCCCTCCTTGTCTCCATTGTTCCTCAGGATTTGAGGTTGAAAAATCGAGTTGATTTTCCAGCCTTATAAATATTAAAATGCACTTTTCAGACAGAACCTACGGGACTCTCCCTTGTTGACCCTTTCAGTGGGGCTGTGTATTCCCATGTGAGGCTCATCCCTCCTCTTACTGGGGACTTAAAGGGCAGTCCAAATCGGGGCAAAAAAGACAGGCTTTTAGGAGATGAGACACAGGCTTTAAGGTGTGATCATATTCTGAAAGCAAGACAGAAATGCAGTGTGTAGCTTTGGGGAAATTGAAGACAGCAAAAGCCGTGGGTAAGGGTGAAGGACCGGGTGAAGGAAGAGACCAGACAGAGAAATGATGGGTGTGGGTGTCACCCAGCTGGAAGAGGACCCCCACCAGCCTCACAGAGGCACTGTGCTTTCTCAAATCGCTGCATATGTATTTATGGGGTGCAATGTGATATTTTGACATGTGTGAAAATCTGTGGTAATCAAATAAAGTTAATTAACATCTACTACCTCAAACATTTATCCTTTCTTTGAGCTAGAAACATTTAAAATCCTCTCTTGGGGTGTTTTGAAATTTGCTATAAGGTGTTGTTAAGGATGATCACCCATTGTGTTATGGACTCTAACTATTCCTGTACCCACTAACCAACCTTCAGTCCTCATGACACCCCGCACACACCCCTCCCCAGCTCTGGTGACTTCTACTGTAGTTCTGTGAGATCAGCTTATTGATTTCTACATAAGGGCAAGGATTGGTTTTTCCTTTCCTTAATTTTTTTTTCAAGCAAATATAGGAAGGACTACAAATAACTTGTAATTAATCACAGAACAACGGAAAGTAAATTTATTTCTTTTTCTCTGTATTAGAAATGTTTCTAAAACCTAACTTTTTTCAATTTTCTTTTCTTTCTCTACTTACTTTGTTTCTTGGTTCCTTGGTTGGTTCCTCCCTCCCTCCCTCCTTCCTTCCTTCAGTTGATAGCTCCAGGGAATATAATGAAAGAGAATCTGCTTTTCTCACCTGAGTATTGAGAGAGGAAGGCCAGTCAGGTGGCTCGTGTGCAGCCTTCTCCATCATGGGTCACTGTTTCTAGGAGATGTATGTGGGTAAGTGTGTGTGCTCCTGCACAGTCTGTGCATAGGTTTGTATGTCAGTGCATACCTCCATGTCAGTGGTTTCTAAGGGTCTAATCGAGGCAGGTGTGTCTGTGAAGTCTTTATTTCATTAACCTTCAGGGTCAGTGGGATAATCACAAGTGATCTGTTGAGAGCCCAAAATGAAATAGTTGCCTCTAATTACACATATTCACTTTTATTCAAACTTCCAAGCTACTTACGATTAACATAAGAAAAGTAACTGTAGCTGATTGCTGCTCTACTGAGTTGGACAACAGTCATATCTGCCTCTGCACTACAGGACTCCTTGCAGGGCGGACTTAATGGGGATCCAATCTTTCCCTAGGTCTGGCTGGTTATAGAGACTTCCTGAAATTTGAGTTATTTACCTCCTGAATCTTAGGGATCTTTTTTTCATGATGCAATGTTTCCCTTTTTTTAGAGCATCCTTAATGAGCGTCCCTCCTAGTAGGTTTTAGCTCAGTGGAAACTGCTTTGTAACAGTAATATGGGCCACTGTCCTCGCCTATACCCTCTTAGCACCATGTTGTTCAGCCTGAGGACATGGCCACATACTTCAAAACAGAAGAAATCTTTTCTCCCCTTAAATCATTTTGTGAAATTTTATCCCAGGGAAGCAAAAGCAGCCAGCCCAGTAGCCAACGACCTGTCAACCAGACACACGTCACTCCCTTCCATTGCACACCCATGGAGATTTGGCTTTACAGCAATTAATATAGCTGATGTGCATCAATCTCACAGGGTTAGAAAACTCAAGACAGTAAAACTGGGTCTTTCTCATGCACCACAGCAGTCATGGGCACCAACCAATAACAGAAATTAACCAAGGAATGAGCAGCTGCATATACCAAGAAAGCATTTGAGGAAGTTGGCAGGGAAAAGAAAATGCTATTTTAAGCTCTGAGTCAATATGATCAGAGCCATAGAAGTGGGTACAACAGCAGCTTGAGAGAAATTACAGAGCAGAATGAAATGAACACGGGACATAGCCCATGGAGGATATGGCTGCCACTCCATCATCGTACAAATGCAAGGTCCTCCTCATATGCCATTTCTGAGATGATATGACCCATGTATCCCACCGTTTGTAGAGTAGCACTTGGGTGTGGTCAAACATGGGAACAACTGTGTGCAAAGCAGAGCATTTTAAGACTTCTGCCCTCAGTGAGAGATGACCCCTGAGAATATACCAGAATAGGGCACCAACACTGGGCTGACGCACCCATATCAGAACCCTGAACTTAACAAGTCCCTTCTACTTGTGTGAATGCTAGCAAAATGGCTGTATTCCTGAGAAGATAACCAAGAGCATTATGCAGTCACCATACTCTGGAGCTCATAGCTGCTGCACTGCTGCCTGGTCTCAGGGAGGAGCTGTGACTCCATACTCTTTCCTAGGCACCAGTTCCAAAGTCTGTTGAGGGTGGTGCTCATTTTCTTCAGTAGTCTAGTAGCTGATGAGTTGTTCTTGTTTCGCCCATGCTTGGGCAGGAAAAGTTAATTAAACTCAGTGGGTCAGGAGGGAGACCTATTGGGAAGAGGGGTCCAGAGACAAAGAGAGAGAGAAAGAGAGAGAGAGAGAGAGAGAGAGAGAGAGAGAGAGAGAGAGAGAGAGAGAGAGAGAGAGGCAGGCAGAGAGAACAAAAGAGAGACAGAGCAGGGATTAAGAGGGATGGGGGCTGAAAATGGCTAAAACTTATGTAAGTGTATGAAACTGTCATACAAAGATGTTTTAAATGAATTTAAGCATTTGACTTGAATTTATAAGGCTTTGAGGGTATTCTTGGGGTGTAGAGGAAATGCACCCCCCAGGGTACTTGGGGTGAGTCCTGTCACCCTCCAGCCTTGTTCTCTCATCTGAACTTGAGCCGTGGCTTTACCCTCCTGCCCACTCTCCTAAATGTACTCAGTGCCCTCCGAGGACTTTGGCTTCCCTGGTCCCTGCGTTTGAGCCAAGATTTCATTAAACCTCATACTTTGAGACACTATCATCTGGTAACATCATAGGAATTTATTGTTTGTAATTCTGCTGGAGTACGGGATGATGGTGCAAGCAGCATTCTGTGTTGGAGCCTGATTCTCCTTTATTAAGCACTAAATTCTGTGTCCTTACGCTCTCGACCGTCTCTTAGAGTCATTGGTAAAATGTCATTAAGACACAAGTCTGGGGTGATGAAAGAATTCATTAAGAAAAAAGCAACTGGCATCATTCTGAAATGAAAGATAAAATTGCCTTCTGAAGCCTGAGAGAAATGGGGTGCAGGCACATGATTGCTAAGTGCCCCTTACTGTCCGGTCCCAGCCTAGAGACCCCCGTGACCTTCAGAATCTTTGTCTTGCTTCTGATGACACTTGTGCTATTATTTTCCTCACTGTCTCTTCTCTGCTCAGTGATTTCTTCCACCTGATACATAAACATCACAAACCCTCAATTTCTGATCGTTTTGAACAGCTGTTCCTTAGTGTCTGTGGAAGATCGGTTCAGGACACCTACTGAGCGAAACATACAAGTGCTTGGACCCTTTAGTGAAAGGACCTCACGTTTCCATGGAGCTTGTGTGCATCCTGAGGCCTTAAAGCCTCCCTGTGTTTCCAACATATAATGCCTGTGATGAGATGTGTGGTACATAATGATTTTGCTACTGTATTATAGGGGCTAAGGACAAAGAGCTTGCACAAAAACTCACCTAAATTGTTGCTTAACAATCGTAGTCTGAAGGTTGCTGAATTGCAGGTGAAGAAACAGCTCTCAGACACATGTATTTAGCAAATGTGGAGTTGGGGTGTTTATGAGAAATG